>PVIR01028790.1:0-21606 GCA_004026965.1 Petromus typicus | reverse complement strand
GAATGTATACTTTATCAAAGACAGTCCATTCTCTGGCTATGCTGACTGCTACTTTCTCAGTAGCTGAGAAAGTTTTGTTAACTACATCCTTTTTTCCCTCTGCAAGACAATGAATAATAAAATCAAACTGTGATGTTAGCCCATGATATATATATGTCTTGCTTTCTAGTTAGTTACTTTTTATCTGTATATACTTTTTAATTAAAATATTTTTCATTAATTCCTTTATCTGCATATATCTTCATAATTAAAAAATCATTTCATTAATATTTCTTCAATTACATAATAGCTGGAAATATATAAACTTGACTGTGTTTTCATAATATTAGGATTTGATATTCTATAACAGAGTAATTTCTTTTCACATAGTTTTTAGTCATCAGTTTGTTCATGTATTAGTTTAAGAAATAAAAGTATTAACACCATTTCTGAGAATTAAAAAAAATCCCCTATTTAATATAATGTCCATTATATAATAAATTGATAATTTGACAATTGTAAATGAAAATATTCTCTTGAATGCCATTCCTTGACATAGTCCCTAAAATCATGGGTAAGTTTTTGTTATTTTAAAATTATTGTTTATCTAGTTCGTGTGTGTGTGTGTGTGTGTGTGTGTGTGTGTGTAGTACAAGGGACAGAACCCAGGGCCTTCACACTCACTGAACTATATTCCCAAACCCTTTATGTTTTGAGATAGGATTTCACCAAATGTGTAGATTTTTCAACCTGGAATTGAACCTGCTATCTTCCTGCTTCAACTTCCAGCATAGTATAATATTAGGCATGTGTCTCCATATATGGCAGGGCAGTTCCAAATTCCTTTTTAACTCAATATTTTATACATTTAAAGCAAATTTGGTGTTATATTAGTAAGGTATTCATCTTACTTCCACTTAATATTCTCAGTAATATGGGCATAAGAATGATTTAGTACCCTTACATAATTTCTGTTAATTTGGGTCTTTTGTTGTAAAAGAAAACAATAAAATGAGGATATCACAACCTTAACATTTTGACCTTTAAAATTTTATTCAGTCTATAACTATAATCCATTTTCCTTAATCTCAAGTCATTTCTTTTTCTTTATTTTTATCGGGACTTTGAATACACATTATAATCACATTCAACGTTGAGAGTTTGTACCAGAATATGATGTGACTTATTTCTCATTTTTTCCTTTTTGCCCCCACCCTACAATACCCCACCCCCTACATATACAATCTTTGTTTTCTTTTTTCTTTATTATTACCACATTCGTTTTCTCCTCATGATTTATCCTTTTATTCTCTTTACTTTTAAATATTTCTACTTCACAATATCAAATATACATACTACAACTACAATTTCATTTTCTCATACCAGAGAAAAGATACGATATTTACACCTCTGTGAACTGTTTATTTTTCTTATGAGGACATCCTCAAGGTGCATCTATTTGAGCATGAATGATTCAATCTTATCATTTTTAATGGCAGAGTAATACTTCATTCTATAAAAACATCACGTCTTCTTTATCTGGTCTCCAGCTGATGGAGATTTGGGTTGTTTTCGGAACTTAGCCATCACAAACTGAGCTGCTATAAACATGGGTGTGCATATGTCAATGTGAAATGAATCTTTTAATTCTTTTGTGTATATACCTAGCAGAGCGATGGCCGGGTTAAATGTGACATCCAATCCTTGTGTTTTGAGGAATCTCCACACTGATCTCCACAGATGTTGTACAAGTCTACATACCTACCAACAGTGGAGAAGGGTTCCCTTTTCTCCGCAGCCTTGCCAACATTTGTTGCTGTCTAACTCTGAAATGGCAGCCATTCTATGTGGAGTTAGATGAAATCTCAGTGTTGTTTTCATCTGCATCTCTTGAATGACTAATGATGTTGAGCATTTCTTCAGATACATCTTAGCTACTCTTCTTCCTCTGAAAAGTATCCATTCATTTCAGATAGCTATTTTGAATTGAGTCTTTAAATATCAGATCATAGTGTAAAAGGTTTCAATTTTTGACCATTTAGTATGATGCTAGCTGATGGTTTCTCATACATAGGTTTTATTAGTTTGAGATAGGGATCATCTATTTCAATTTCTGTAGGGTTTTGAACATAAATGGGTGTTTTATTTTGTGAAAAGCTTCTTTAAAACTTTTATAGAATTCAGTAGTAAAGCCATCAGGACAAGACCAGGGCTTTCTTTGTTGACAGGTTTTTAATTACATTTTCAATTTCAGAGATTGATATTGAGGTGTTAACATTTATGCATCTTTTTTATTCAGCTTTGGAAGTTCATATGTGTCTAGAAATCTATCTATTTCTTCTTCATTTTATATTTTATTAAAGTATAAATTTTCAAAGGAGGTGTTTATTATTCTCTGGACATCATCTGGGTTGGTAGCAATTTCTCCTTTGTGATTCCTAGTAGTATAGATATGAGCCTTTTCCTTCCTTTTTTTTTTTTTTAGGTTTTTTGAGACAGGGTCTCACTTTGTAGTTCAGGCTGGTCCTGAGCTCAGCCTCCAACTCACATCACAGCAATCCTCCTGCCTCTGCCTCCTGAGTGCTGGGAGTACAGGTGTGAGCCACCACGCCTGGCACTATGGTATGTGGTGCTGATTGCTGCTGGGTGTGAGTCTCCATGCCCAGTATTATATGTGGTTGCTGGGAAATCGAACCCGGGCCCTTGGTCTTTCAAGACAGGCATCAGAACCATTGAGCTAAATCCCCGGCCCTTCCTTCCTTTGTTTAATAAGGTTGCCTAAGGGTCTATCAATTTTGTTTATCCTTTCAAAGAATCAACTCTTTGATTTGTTGATTTTTTGTATTGTGTTCTTAATTTCTATTGCATTAATTTCTGCGCTGATCCTTATAATTTCTTGCCTAGTGTGAGCTTTGCATTTGTCTTGCTCCTTGTCTCCTTTGTCTCCCTTGAAGTTCAGCATTAAATTGTTTATTTGAGCTTGCTCTGTTTCCTGGATATAGGCATTCAATGCTATGAATTTTCCTTGTAGAACTGCTTTCATTGTGTCCCATAAATTTCTATATGTTGTATTGAGGTTATCGTTTAAGTGTAAGAACTGTTCAGTTTCTTCTCTAATTTCTTCTGTGACCCATTGGTTGATCAGCAGAGTGTTGTTCAATTTTTTTTGTGTTTGTGAGGATCCTGGGCTTTCTTTCACTATTCAGCTCAAATTTTAGGGCATTCTGGTCCGACAGAATACAAGGGAGAACTTCAATCCCTTTGCATTTAGTTGAACTTGTTTCTTGAACCAGCATATGGTCTGTTTTGGATAATGATCCATGAGCAGCTGAGAAGAATGTAAATTCTGACTTTGTGGGGTGAAATACTATGTAGGCATCTGTTAAGTCCATTTGAAGTGTCTGGTTTAGCTCAAGTATTTCCTTATTGGCTTTTTGTTCAGTCGATCTTTCTGTTTGTGATAGAGGTAATGAGGTCTTTTACTGTTATTGTATTGGAGTTTTTCTGGTTTTTCATGTTTATTACTTTTTGTTTTATATAGTTGGATGCATTCGAATTCATTGCATAAATATTTAAGATTGTTATTTCTTTCTCTTGGATTTTTCCCTGTACTAAAATATAGTGTCTATCTTTATCTCTCTTAATCAGTTTTGGCTTGAAATCTATTCTGTCTGTAAATAAGATTGCCACTCCTGCTTTTTTGCTGTTTCCTGTTGCATGGAGTATTGTTTTCCAACCCTTTCTTTCAGTCCATGTGTTTCCTTCTGAATTAGGTGTGTTCCTTGTATGCAGCAGATTGTAGGATCTTGCTTCTTGATCTATTCTGCCATTTTGTATCTCTTAATTGGTGCATTCGGTCCATTGACAGCAATGGTTATGCCTGATGTAGGCCAATTTAGTGTTGTCGTGTTTTTCTGTTTTTGGCTCTGTTATACTACTTTTGTCCTTTTCTCATCAGTTTCTTGATTGGCCCCATGGGTCGACTCTGTTAGGTCTCCTTGATTTGTAACTTTCCTATTTTTCTCTAAGATGTTTATCAGAATGTTTTGGAGCACAGATTTCAAATTTGTGAAGTTTTTCAGGTGTTCTTTATCATGGAAGTATCTTATTTCCTCATCAATTTTGAAGAATAGTTTTGCAGGGTACATCAGTCTGGGTTGGAAGTTGTTTTTCTTAAGTCTTGAAACACTTCACTCCAAGCTCTTCCATTGCATGTTTGAGTTGAAGTGTCTGCTGTGATCCTGATGGGCTTCTCTCGGTATGTAACTGTTTTCTTTTTTCTGGCCGTTTTCAGTATTTCATTCCTTTTTTGGATATCTGAAACTTTTATAATTATATGCCTAGGTATAGATTTTTTCATGTCTCGGGTGTGTGGAGCTGTGTACACTTCATATATTTGTATGTCCAGTTCTTTTCCTTTTCCTGTGAAGTTTTCTGCCATTATCTCTGTGAATAGTTTTTAATGTCTTTTGTACTGTCTCCTGCTTCCTCAATGACTCCAGTCAATCTTATGTTATTCTTCTTTGAATCATGTAAGAGTTTTTGGATTAATTTCCCTTTTTTTCTTGCCATTTTCCATAAATCATACCTGTCCTGTTCATTGGCTGAGATCCAGCCTTCTAGGTCTGAAATTCGGTCTTCTGCCATATTCATTCTATTGCATAAACTTTCACTTTCTTTCTTGATTTCCTTGACATCTTGTTTGTAGGTGTTTTAAAGGTTCCATTTTTTTTTTTTTTTATCTTGGATTCTATCAACTCCCTGATTTCTTCTTTCCCTTTATTAATCGTAGTGTTGACTGTGTCCAGTATCTCAGCTTTCATCTCAGAGACCAGTTCTGATTTCCATTTTACTAGATCTGCTTTGGTTACTATTCCTGAGAACCCTGGAGGAGGTCCTTCAACTGTACTCTAATACCCCTGTGTGACCTTGGGCTGAGAATCTTTGCATCTGAGTCTTTGAGTGTTTCCTCATCTCTGAGTTTTTGTCATTGTTGTTGTTTTTGGCTTTGTACCTGACCTGTTTTCTGGCGATGTTTGTTGCAAGTCCCTTTCCTCCTAATATTTAGGACCTTTAAAATATCAGTGTTTCCTGGTACAGTTTCCTTATTTCTTTACAGTCTGTATTGGGACCTAAAAAAAAAACCTAGTTATGGCACACCTTATAACGCACTCAAACAATACAGTCAGAACACCTTCTCCTGTGTGCTTAGAGGCAGGAAGGCTCTGGATCCTGCATGGCTGCAGTGGCGCTGCCTGAGGTTTCACTTGGCCCACCTACTCACCAATAGAGTCCCTGGGCCTGTTTGTGCAGTGGGCCTGGAGGTCGGTAGGTCAGACCCCTGCGCAGCTGTAGTGGCACTGGCTGATGTTCCAACAGGCCCACCTACTCACCAATACAGAGTCCTGGATGTACTTGTGCAATTGATGTAAAGAAAGGCAGGCCTCAGTCCCTGCTTGGCTGCGATGGCGCTAGCTGAGGTTTCCGCAACAACACCTGCTCCTATACTGAGTCCCTGGGCGTGCTTCTAGCGTGGGTCTGGTGGTCGGCAGGCTCCGTCCCCAGCATGGCTGTAATGGCTCTGCCTGCGGCTTTTCCGGCTCTGCCCTCAGTTTTACTGAATCGCTTGGCACGCTTCCTGTGGCGGCTAGTAGGTCGGCAGGCTCTGGCCCCAGTGCGGCTGCGATGGCTATGGCTGCGGCTTTTCCGGCTCTGCCCGCGGTTTTACTGAGTCCCTGGGTGCACTTCCGGCATGGGCCTGGAGGCCAGCAGGCTCCGGCTCTGGCTGTGGTGCGGATGCGATGGTGCTGGCTGCCTATCTCAAGTTTTTTCAATTGTAATGTAATTAACATAATTCATATCAATTTCATTTCATCAGAATATTATTACATTTAAGTTTTAGTGAGTTTTTAGAATTTATATTTATCTTTCATGAAAACCAAATACTTATTTGTTCTTTATATCATGATAAACTCTTTCCTAAAATTTTCTTTTACCTTCTGCAGCATTTTTTTTGATAAATACACTGATTCCTCAAACAATACTTACTTATATGTATTGACTTTATAAAAAGTAATCATTTATAAAAAGGTAAAGTATATACAATTATGCTTGTCTGGTTTCTGATCATATTAACTTCTGCAAGCCAAAATGATAACTTCTGGTTTAATCTAGTTTAATCCTGATTGGTCCTAACGGAAGTCCGTGGATAAAAATGAGGATACAGATACAGTCATATACTGGTTCAAATTTCCAGTGTTTAGTGTGATCATGATGTGTATCTGAAATATACCAATAACATCAATTAAAAAGACATAAGGGTTAAAACAAACCTTGGCTTGTTACCTTGCATACTTGCTTTTGGTGTCTTCCACTTGCATTGAACTAGTTCTCTTCTGCAACGCCCTTCTCCCAAGTCATCCTGCCTTGGAACCAGCTGATTATGGATTGAATGCATTACAAACTGTGTGATAAGTAAACATTTTCCCCTTTAACTTTGTATTTCCTGTATTTTGCCTTAGGAATGAGAGAAAAGTAAGTATGGCAGATGTTGTTTAGGCATATTTATGGACAACAATGCTTTCCTTTTCTTTAAATTCTGCTTTTTAGTTTAAAAATCTGAAGTTACAGACACATTCCATTTCTTCTCTTATGCTTATGGAGTGTGTCCATTATTCATGAGCAACTTCTCTTTGATAATTTATGCATTGCATCCAAAATTTAGCTAATGGCAGTAATAATACTAAAATCTAGTATAATGCACAGAATTTTTTTTTTTTTTTACAGGATCTCTCTTTTTTCTGCCCTGAGCTCACTATGTCATCCAGCCTGGAACTCATAGTAATCCTCCTGCCTCTGCCTCCCAAGTGCTGGGATTAAAGGCATAAGCCACCACACCTAGCACTATGGTTGCTGGTACTGATTGCTGGTAGGCATGAATCAACACACCTGGCATTGTTTTTTGTGTTACTGGGGACTGAACCTGGAACCTTCCACTTGCAAGACAGGTGCTGGAACCACTGAGCAAATCCCCAATCCAAAGGAAATTGATTTTAAAAGTACAAAATGTCATTTACCATTTTTAAATCCATAATCTGAATAAACTAATAAACTGTGGTATTTTAGTCTTTGAATAGGAAGATAAGGAAGCATATTGTCATAAAGGATTATTATGTTGGACACTTGAAGTAACTCACATGAAAACTTACACAAATATCTTAGCAAATGCTGTTTCTTTTTCGTGTGTAATCTTCACTTCACACTAGTCATGAGGCTAAATCACAATACTACACAATACAATTTGATCATTACTATTGAATATGTCCACCTGGAATCTAGGGTAATATTCCATTTTTTGGAATGCTCAGATGGTGATGAACTGTTGAATCAAGTTTTATATTTTGAATTTGTAAAAAAATGATCAGTTATTAAATAATTGCCAGAGTGTTGAAAACAGTTTAGTTCCTCTGTTGTCTCATTTTCATAAAACTTTTTCCTTATAACTTTCTTTGTATTATTTCATTTCTTTATACCCTGGCATATTTAATCTAAAAAGCTATATTTGCAACAATATATTTTTGGTGTTGAATTTACCAGTTAAGAAATGATTACTTGTGAGAAATGCAGAATGATAAGGTTTTAAAACAATAAATCATATGAATACATTTTTATTTTAAGTTAATCTTGATGATGTAAAATAGAGTGAACATTTAAACTCTTTATTAAACTGCCTTAGGGAAATATGTCAACTAATAAAGATTAATTAAAGTTTAAGGATATTACAGAGAATTATGTTCTTTGGAGCAATCCAGGTCTTGTTCTAGGAAAAAAAAAATAGATGAGAATTTAACTTACCACAGTTTTGAGGGATTGGAATTTTTAATCAATATGACATATCATTGTATGAGAGTCCACATGGAGTCTATAGTTTCAAACCTCCGTTTATTCATTAAACACATTGGTTTCCTTAGAAAAAACAGACTCACAAATGAGCTGTCTTCTTCCATTCATCTTTTTAATAGGGAAGTAGAAGACAAAGTATCAGGGGAGAACAATTGAATAATAAGACAAATTTATGACTCTCTTCTACCAGGGAGTGGGAGTAGAGGGTAAGCTTTCTTGTTAAAATAACTTCCTTTATTTTTAAGTAGTTTTAGCAAAGTGGGAGAGCATTTTGTTGTGTTTGGTTTAATTTTTGAAGTCCAAATCACTCTCAGGTTTTGAATAAGGAACATATGACTTAAATGTCATTTCCCCTGACACAAATGCCTGGCTAGGCCTGGATATGGCAAGGGTAGAAAATGCTGGTTAATCTATCACCCCAGAGTGCAACTGACTCTCTGATTGTTTAAATTGGGAAGGAGAAGTTATGCTTCCTGAATTGTTTCAGAAACTTTTGTCATTCATCTCTTTGGTTAAATTTATTGTAAACTTCTTGTTTTGGTAGCTATCAAATGTGAATATTGAAGAATTATTTTCAAAATTATTTGTTATTTTCTGTAAATACTAGTGTTTTTTTTTTTTTTTTTAGGTTTATTTTGTGTTCAGGAACTTTGCAGAATATGTATATTAGTTCTGATGGTGGTGGGTCTTTTGGGGCAGAATTTTTAGGATTTTCTATATATAGTAACATCCAAAAATAGGTACAATTTATCTTTTTACAATTTAAATGTCTTTTAGATTTTTTCCCTAATTTCTCTGGCAAGATCTCTTAGCAATGTATTGATTAGGGAAAATAAAAATTAACATTATTGTCTTGTTCCAGATAATAAAGAAAAAAAGCTTTAAACTTTTTCCCATTCAGTGTACTACTGTATGAGTTCTGGGTTGGTCATATATGACCTTTACTGCAATAAGGTGTATTTTTTTTATACCTAGCATTTTGTGTTTTATTTTCAATGAAAGCATGTTGACTTTTGTCAAATACTTTTATATATTTATATAATTGATTGTACAGTTTTTGTCTTTTATTAAATATGATGGGTCATGTATACTGATTGTGCACACTGAGTCAGATCAGTGGACAAAATAGTACTGAATATAATACAAAATATAATACTGAATTTTTTAAATAAGACAAATTACAAAGAGATCTATAAAAAATACTTGACATCATTAATCATCAGGGAAATGCAGTTCAAGGCCATAATGAGGTACAATTTTATGCCAAATAAAATTACTATTATCAAAAGCACAAAAAAATAAATTCCATCATTAAAACCCAGAAAGGGTAACTACGTATGGGCATGTAAACTAGTACAGTTGTTATGAAAATCAATATAGTGACTCCTGGAAGATATAAGAAATAAAACTACTAGATGACAGAATCCACTGTTGTGAATTTATCCTAAGGAAATGAAATCAGTATGTCAAAGAGATTTGCATTCCCTTGTTTATTGTAACACTATATTTTGTAGTCAACATTGAGGATCAAGGTAGTTAAATGTCCATTAAGTGATGAATGGATAAGGAAAATGTGGTATATGAACACAATGGAATACTATACAGTCATAACAAAGAATAAAATTCTGTCTTTTGTGGGAACAAGGACAAATTTGTAAAATAATGTGTGTGATGAAGTAACATGTGAGATGAAGTAAATACTCAATAATACCATGTGGTGTGAGACTTGGTGACACAGGCTTGTAATCCCAGAATTCAGGAGGGTGAGGCGAAAGAACTGTCATGAGACAAGGCCAGCCTTAATTACAAAGCGAGACCATGTCTCAAAACAATCAAACGCATGAAAATACCATTTGATTTCACTTTTAGGGGAGGATGTTAGAAAGTGACCTTATTGGTATAGGTGGTAGAAGAGTGGTTATTAAGGCTGGAGAGTATGGGGAAGAGCAACCGTGAGAAGTTAGTCGAGGTATATGAAGCTGCACTTGACATAATAAGTCCATATGTTGTATTGCACAGCATGGTGACTATAGTTAGCAATAGTGCATTGAATATTTCAAAACAGAACAGACATTTTAGATGTTCTTATTACAAAGAAATGATAATTGCATGTTTTAATGGACATGCTAATACCCATATTAATTAATTATATTATGTATACATGTATGAAAATATTACACTGTTCCCCATACACAGGTATAATCACTTCATGTGTTATCTGTCAGTCAAAGAACTGTTCCTTCACACACACACAAACCCTTTTGATTATTCAGCCTTCTCAACATTCTAAAGCAGGAAATGATTTATTCATAGGGGTAAATACAGTATTAACCTTTTTTTCTGCGGTGAGTAAATTATAAATCCCCCTATAAATTTCCAAAACATCAGTTAGTACCTAACACTGTATATACTATGTGTTTTCTTATACATACATATCTGTGATGAAGTTTAGTTTATAATTTAGGCACAGTAAAAAACTACCATCCATAACAAAGAACAATTTTCCTATGTAAAATTTTTCATATA
The DNA here is from genome assembly GCA_004026965.1 of Petromus typicus. Classification (NCBI taxonomy): domain Eukaryota; kingdom Metazoa; phylum Chordata; class Mammalia; order Rodentia; family Petromuridae; genus Petromus; species Petromus typicus. The sequence goes on along the minus strand of PVIR01028790.1, from coordinate 11,199 downwards.
TGAAACTCTCACTCACTTTCTCAAAATACCTTCATTATTCATTATACTGTAGCCGTATGTGTGGACTGTTGAGCAAGCCAAGTGATGCTGTAGATGGTGTAATAGTACTGTACTCATGGAATCCTCAGTAAGAGTAAAAGGCAGGTATTTCCAGCAATGACTCTGAGAGAAACAGAAACAAACTAGCTGATGAGGGCATCGAGAAAGGGGGATTTGACTACTACTAGAACTCTAGATCTCTAGAGTGTTCTTCTAGACTGCAACTCCTCCCTGGTGCATCCTCTGCTGTGGATATTTCTGCTGTTTTCACTGCCACACTCACCCTGTTATGAACTCCTACTTAATCATGGAATGCTGTTACAGAAACATCTCATAGCTTCAATGCTCTGCTTTCCACGGCAATTGTCAAAGGAGCTTAGTATATCCTCTTCTATCTTTGCGATTCCATGAGAGTGCTGCTAACAAATTCCTACTGTGTGCTGCAGCTCTAGTGGAGTCGGAAAAATAGTTCTTTTAGCTTTCAAGGCTCTGAAACATGATGAAAAACTAATCTAAAACCAGGTTAAAAGTGATTCTGAATGCCAAGTTTTCTTATACATCATGTTTTTTAAAAATGTTTTTATGTATTTTATTTACTATAAATTACACATAATATAAATATATATTATATGTTTGTAAATGTTTTGTGTATCACATGGTGAGTATGTATGGTATACCTGATAAATTCACAGAATATGATTTTGAGGAATATTGGGTGTCAATTGTATATGTGACTCCTTTCCCCTTCCACATCAAGGAAGAAAGTCATATCTCTGTGAGGGTGAGGTATTTCCAAAGGCAAATATTTTAAATGTGGAGATTATTGAATTGGTTTCCTTTTTTTAGTACTGATGATGGCATTATCTGGAATAATTCTACCACAATGTGTCATGTAAAGAGCTAGACATTCTCTGGGGTTCTCAGCATGTAAATCATGAGCTTTTGGGTGCATAATAAGGTTATGCTTTTATTTCTGGTATCTTTGGTCATTTTTCAGAGAGAGTAACTATTGAAAGAAAAAATATTCAACACAAAATAATTATAATTCAAATACATTAAGAATGTTCAGAAGCACAGATTTTATCCTAGGATTCTGACAAATGAATAATAATAATTATAATTTATTGGAGTCTTTTTGAATGGAATTTAAAAAATTAAAAATAATTTTTATAACGAAAGAGACAATTAGCAAGATAATGGAAAATTTACCATATTCTTCAAGGCAGAAGACTAATATCTAGGACATATAAAGAATTAAAAATAGGTACTCCTTGAAATAAAAAGATTAATCAAAATAGTTAACTAAAATGATTAGACACTAGTCAGAAGATGTACAAGTGGCCAATAAATACACAAAAAAACTGATCAACATGTTTAGTTACTAGAAAAAGGTATACCAAAAGAAAAAAAAATCAGTATTCCATCTTTTTCTAAAAAGACTAGCTGTCATCATCGCATCTAAAAACAAATGATTACTGGATTACAGGCAGAAAAAATCATGCTGCATTCGTGGTGGAAATGTAAAGAAGTACAAATACTATTGAAATCAGTGGAGTGGGGTTCCAGTGTTTGTGAACTTTCACAGATACAAACATACCTTGCATTATCAGCATTCATAGATGTTAAGAATAATAGAAGTAGCCCACATGTCTGCTGGACATCATCATAGTTGTTTGCCACTGAACAGTGCAATATAATATAGTAGTATAGTGCTCAGTCAGAGCTTGGGGTGTCTGGAAGCAAGAGGAAAAACAATAGTGATGTGGAGGGAATCTTTAGAAGAGCAAAGCAATAAACATGGAAACAAAAGTGAATATAATTGAGAAAATGAGCTGATGAGGAAATATGGTAGACGTCCTTCCTTCTTACAATTTTTTTACTTTTTGGTACTGGGGTTTGAACTCAGGCCTTTGTGTTTACAGGGTAGGGACAGTACTATACGGTACCACTTGTGCTAAATCCTTGCCCCCTCCCTCTTGTATATAAGTGGTTCAACAATTGACACAATGATAAAGAAAATGAAATTATCGTGGAACATACTAAGTTTGCTATGCTGTTTGTTAGTAAACAATAATATCAAAAAAACATGATTAAGTGTTAGAGAAAGTGATGAAACTTTGCGGTATGGGATGTAGGATCAGAATCAGTGGTGAGTCCACCTCAGTTTAAACATTAAAGCTTCTTTAAAGACTCACTTTGTTGGACTTATGAATAGATCCAACTTATAGATGTTCTTCCAGAATGGAAGCTCATAAATTACTGTATGAAGATTCCTCAAAAACAGAAAAGCACCCTATAAAGATTAAAAAAAAAAAAAGCAAAAATTTCATTGGATACATTATACTTCTGAGTAGCTTCCTGGAAGAGTTAAAGATAATGTGTTTCAGTCATACATGCACATTCATGTCTATAGCAGCATACTTATAGCTCAAAATTGGGAGTGGCCTATCTATTCCTGGACAGATTAGTGGATAAACAAATATGCTATATACACTAATCTTAAAAAAGTGTACATTTTAATCGTTTGTAGGAAAATTGGTACAGTTGAGACCATAATGTTCAGGGAAATAAACCAAACACAGAAGGTTAAATTCACTTAGTTTCTCTTCTCTGAAAACATAAAGAAGATAATTAAAAGATGATGCAAAATGGGTAATTAGATTTTTTGAAAATGAGAAAGGATCTGAGGTTGGTGTGAGGAAAAAGGAGGAAAGGGGGTTAAAAGTGATTAAGATGTAATAAGTATATGTATGAATTCCCAAAGATGAATTGATCATTATGTATCACCAACATGTACCAGTAGAAAACAGGGAAACACAATTGGCTCCCACATAAGGGAGTTAAAGTAGATGCATATATGTGATATGTTAATATCTAAATGTTTTAGTTATCACAAAGTAAGTATAAGAAATAATACAAATATATGTATATGTGTTTGTGTTTGCAATTAAATGCTATGAGTATAAACAAATGCTGTCGTATCTTCCTAGTATTTTTATCATGGGTAAGGATATTTTTCTAAAATCAAGAAGAACTGAGAAGCTGATCTCAGTCCTAGCTCTGCCAGTATACTTCGGTTCATTGCACCTCCTTTCCACTTATATATGCCAGAAACCCCAGGTTTATCGTTAATTTGCTCTCTCCACAACACAGCATTCAGTCCAACAAGACATCTTTTTGTCTGTGTCTTTATTATAGATAAGAATTTGACTACTCTTCTTCATCTTTACCATTTCAGTGCTTGCCTTAAGCATCCCCAATTTCTTGCTAATATTCATGAAAGAAGTTGCTGATTTTTTTACTCCCATCCCTGTCCACTTCTAACATTGTAGCCAGAGTACTCCTTTTGAAATTAAAATAAGGACCTTGACTTATTTGCACACTATCTACAGAATTAATGTGCTAGGGCTGCCATCACCAAAACCCTCAACCTGGGTAACTCAGATGACATAAGCGAATTTTCTGACACTTTCATTCATATGTCAATGTTCCAGCAGATTAATTTCTTCTAAGGGCTTGGAGAAATAATCAGTTCCCTGTCCCTCTCCTAAGCTTTTGCATTTTGGATCATATTTAGTCATTTGTATGAGAAACATCACCCTACTTCCTACCTTCATATCCGTAGGATATTCTCTATGTGTGTATTGCAAAAATTCCTTTTCTTGGGCCGGGGAGTTAGCTCAGTGGTTCCGGCGCCTGTCTTGCAAGCGCAAGGGCCCGGGTTCGATTCCCTGGTAACCACATAACAATACTGGGTGTGGAGACCCACACCCAGCAGCAACCAGTACCACATACCACAGTGCCGGGCGTGGGGGCTCATGCCTGTAATCCTAGCACTCGGGAGGCAGAGGCAGGAGGATTGTGATGTGAGTTTGAGGCTGAGCTCAGGGCCAGCCTGAACCACAAAGCGAGATCCTGTCTCAAAAAACCTAAAAAAAAAAAAAAAAAATTCCTTTTCTTAGAAGGACCTAGGCGTATTGGATTAGTGACTACTTTAATAACTTCATTTTAACAAATTACATTTAGAGTGGCTTTATTGAAAGCAAGGTCTATTCTGAGGTTCTGGAGGTTTGGACATTGACATATAAATTTTGTGAAGACAATTAAATTCATGATGCTTACTAAGGTTTATCTTCTCATACTTCATAAAGAGTGACATTCTTATAGTGACTTTAATGTAGTGCTTCATGATGGGATTTTGCGTTACCTCTCGAACCAGTTTTCTCCAGCTCACTCTCCCTACTTTAACTATGCTTTAGCTTCAGAGTCATTGCACTGAATGTTGCCTGTGTGTGCAGCACTTCATTCTGATAAGAAACGCACGTCTAACATCTTTGAGGTTCTCATATTTATAAGAGGTGTCACTTTTTATAGTAAACCTTCCCTGATTACCTAAAAAGTGGAACTGACCGCCCTGTACAGCATTGTATTGTCCTTTTTATTTTTTTTTTACTGTTCCTTTTATGCCGTTTTGTTTTTTCCAAATACTACCATACTCCGATGTAAATTATCATTTATTTTTAGAATTTGTTCATTGCTTTTCTCTCCTACAAAAGCACTAAGGTATTTTTGTTCTTAGTATACTGTCAACATTGACAATGGCATGATATTTAAGATAAGGTCCACTTAAATTGATTGTTGAATCGATTGTCCTTTGAAACAAAGGTACAGATGACAAAGAATGAATACTGTAGGACTACTGTTTGTCTGTAGAGCCTGAATGAAGACATGTGGTATTTCTTGGTAAATGTTATGGTTTAGCTCTAAAAGGATTTCCAAAGCCTAACTGTTTGGAGGAATACTAGCCCTCTGTAGTACATTTGCTCTTTGGAGGTGGATTTGACAGACTAGTCACTGAGGGCATGACCTGAAAGGTTATTTCTCCCTCTACTGGCACCACCTTTCTCTGTTTGCGACCATCATGTGAGCAGTTTTTATTTTCCTGTGACCCACAGTTTCGTCATTCTTGCCTTGGAATTGGCTGACAATGGACTGAAATTTCTAAACCTGTGAGTCAAACTAAACTTCTCTTGTAAGTTGCTGGTGTTAGATATTATGTCTTAGCAACAAGAAAAGAGACTAAGACAGTAGCAGATATATATTTGGCATTGAGATATAATTTGGGATGATCTCTCCCTAGAGAGATAGCAAGAATGTTTACCATATAGATTAAGTGAAGGCATTTTTTAATATAAGAGAGAAAGTGTGAGTGTCAAGTAGTAAAAGGTTAGTTTAATAGAACAATCATGGAACAAAGGGTTGTTTTATAAAAATGCAACTCAATTTAGATAAGCTCCCAATCATTAACAACTGAAACAGAATCAGGTAAAAATTTGAAAGATGGAAATCGATGAATTACAGTTGTGCCAAAGTACTGCAGTACAGTTGGAGACAGAAAGGTGAGAACTGCTGAAAATGTCCCATTTCTTTTTCTTCTTGTGATTAGTTTTATTGAATATTTACAAGAGATACACAAGTATTTTTCCCAATCAATTTTCCTGCCATTTTAGGTGTATGATAATTAGAAACAAAAATTAAAATTTGATGTTATATTAAAGATTTTAAGCCAAAACTATATCAAAAGCCATTATTCTTATTTTCCTGCTTTCAGCTTTTTGATCTTTTTAATATAAATAATTCATAACCATAATTAATAATTTAAAGAGAGTTTAGAGTTAGAAGTTGATTATCATTGCTTACTGTGCTTCAGTTTTCTTATTTTAAAAAACTCTGGCTTGTAGTGTTTCTTGAAGTTGCTTATCAGTTTAATAATCAATTTTAGGTATAATTTCTTGCTTTGTTGCGATTAGATTTTTTAGTCACTGTGTACAGCATGGTTATGTAGTATCTTGGATGTACCTGGCATCATTTGTGTTACTCAAAAAATTTTACATACTGCATTGGAGAATATATATTTGTGAGCAATGCTGTAAAATTATCAGCAGATAGATAAACACTGTCTCTAACCTTCCCTCTCCTGATAATAACACTGTATGCCATAACTTCTGCTTTTGTGTATTACCTTTCCAGTGATTTTCTTGTTTCAGTATTGGGTTTTCTTCTGAAATGTATTATCTTCTTCCTTTTCAAATGTGCCCTTTCTTTTTTCTCTCTCTCACTATATGACTTCTCATTGAGTATCAATTACCTTTTAAAATTCTTTCAGATGTTTCCAAATTCATAATATATGTTCTATTTATGACCACTCTGGCATCAGAGCCCTGCTGTCTGATGTACTTGATGCTCAGTCCTGGAGAATTATTCATTCGTTTCTTTATAGTCATGTCCTGTGAAGTCCTAGTGTGATAAGTGTGACAAGATACAGCTATCACCTCTGGATTTTGTTCTGGAGCATCTTTCCAGGAAAAGCACCTGAAAAAAGCTCCCTAGAATCATTTCCTACCTAGAACCATTTATGTGGTAATGTTCAATGCTGAAGATTCTAGATTTATATGAGCATTATAAAATTATTTTTGAACTGGATGTATAAAAGCTGTGGGATTCTTTATTTTAGGTAACATTACTTTTATTTTCATTGAAGAGATACCAGACAGACAGACCAGCTTCACTGACATGTCCCAGGGTTGTTTTCCTGGGACACAGTTGGACACAGTTTTCCAAGCCACAGCTTGGCTTAGTTTTCTCGGTTGCAGACTACACTTGATAATGAAAGCAAAGCACTTAGAATCCCTCTACTTAATGACTATTTTAATTTTAGGCTTATGATTTTTATAGCTGTAAGTTTCCTTTTTCTTTATTATCTGTATTTTATGTATTTTTCATCATATATTTCTCCAATATTTCTTATATGACTTGAATTCTTTCACATAGTAGATTTTGTCCTGACAGTACCCAAGATGTAATGTCCATGCCCCATTCTTCTGTGAATCATCTTCTTACTCTTTCTAATTTTATCCATATAACTGATATTTTAGAGAGACAACACTACTTGATAGAAAGACTGTTCTTTTTAATATGGGAAATAAGCTATTTGCATATTTTTAATTTTTTTCCCGTAAGTTTAATTCTAACATGTGAAGCAGTCTCTCTTTATTTTCAAGGCTGGCACACAGTCTAAAAGGAGCATAATTATGGGAAAACTCTCCATCCTTCTTTGCAGGTGAGATTCTGCTTAAAGCTTGGCTAACAACAGATGGCATTATTTAAACATAGAAAATGCTGAGAGAAACTGATTTGATCTCATAGTGACAGCCTGAGATTCTTGGCTTAAACAAGACCCTGGTGATTGGAATCCATAAACCTGGACAAGGAAGAGACTGATGTACCGCCAGGTGCATAAAACACCTTTAATAACAGTCACATTGCTGAAGGTTAAAGAAGTCCCATGCTAGTAGAAGAAAGAACGAAAAGTACTTTATTTAAAAAAGTCTATTTAAATTTATAATATTTGTCTCATATGAAAATATTGAAAAACAAGACATAAAGAATGCACTGAAATTGTGAGAACAAATATTTCACACATTTAATTTATTCAATTAGGACTGTGGACACTGCTTTAAAAATATTTCCAGAATCTGGGTCTCATTTTTTCTATCTTCATCAGTCTGTCTGAGTTGCAGTCATTTCTTTCCAGAACTTCTATCATAGCTTTCCCTTGCACTTGCAAACACCTTTTTCCACAGTCTGTTTCAGCTCAATACCTTTTTGCATTTCCTTTTAAATTTTTCTACACTCACACAATAGAAGAATATAATGAACCATCATGTATCCATCATCAGTCTTCAATTTTCAGTACTTATAAGAAGTGTAAACCCTTCGATAGCTCACATGCTTTAACAGCCTTCCCTTGCCCCCTCTACTTCTCAGCCAACTGTCCCTTCACTTTAGCCACTGGTCCCTTTCTTGTCACTGTAACACTACGACTTGCTTTTACACTAGAAAATTGCACTTTCTGCTCATGGACAAAAAATTTCTCTCCTTTTCCTTCATCCTCATATGAGCTAATCTCAAGTTTGAAGTCTCTGCTCAGATGTTCCTGTTAAGTCCACTATTTTCTGCTGGCAGCGGTGGATCCTTGGTCCCATCAGGTGGTGGGCAGGGCTTCCTTGCAGGGGTCCTTTGTCCTCTCTCCAGAGCCCAGTTCTAGGAGTTTAACACAGCTGCTGGTGGTCCTGAGTGCAGTTCTGCTCCTTGCTCATGAGCCTGTGTCTCAGAGGCCAGCTATACGCTGTCGGCAGTCGCTGGGGCACCAGTGTGGTGGTCACAGCAGGGTCGGCTGCCCCTCTACCTTAGGGACAGCTCCCTGTGTCGCTCTTCTTTCTTTGCCCTTAATCAATATTTGCTCCCAGTCTTGTCTATCTAGATTTCTCTGCTGTCTTTCTCCCCCACCCCCAACTGCTGCTTTCTGGTTTAAGAACAATTTGTAGGGAGGCAGTGATCTCCAGCTTTTATCATTCTGCCATCTTGCCAGAATCCTTCAAAGTCCACCATTTTCTGTGCTGCTTCTTAATATCATAATCCATCTACAATCATTCCTTATCCCATTTGCTGCTTTATTTTCATTAGAACATTGTTTTATTTACTGATGTAACCTCTATGCTGATATATGTCTTGTGCCTGATATAAAATAAGTTCACTGTATTTGTTGAATATTAGTAGTGACTATATATTTCAAAGTCTTGAGTGAAGTTGAGATACTAAACATTTTCAAATCACTGACATAGGTGCTATTTTTACATATTTTACAAGTTGTAAACATGCAGCTGTGTTGCACCGTAGAACTACATCTCTCCCTGTTTCTGTCAGACTCTGCTTCTGACAGCACACCAGATGCCAGGAAGGAAGAAGCAGACATTTTGAGTGTGGTGATTTTTGTTTGCTTTTTTCAAATGATATTAATATGATCTGTATTGTGATGATAGGGTTTGAAAAAGACAATTCATGGAGAAAAATATTAGTAAGTTTTCTCTGAGTTCTTTGACTGGATCCAACATTAGCTTTCTCTGTTTTCACAGAATATATTAACAAACTATCCTGCTCAATCTTTTTAGGAAAATCCCCCACCCTGTGTATCTGCCTATACTCCAATATCTTAATACTCTGGGAAGATTTTAGTAAAAACTCCATCAAGTCACCTTAGTTAGAAACTCCTTATCTTTGATGTTTCCTTTTCATAATTTTCCCCTAACCCTCAATTTTGCTTCTTTGTTAGAAATATCTGTATGTTCTTATTGAAGGTGGATTTGAGTCCAGTCTCCCACTACTAGAACAGTATTACAGTGGTCCCTACACATATCACCATCCCTACTCTGTTGAAAAATATACATTCCCTTCTTTAATAAATGTTTGCTTACTTTTGTTTTCTTGAGATGTGCTGGTAAACATTTACATCTAGCACCATGAAGGAGAAATAAAAGACCTGATTATTAGTGTTGCTAACTTGAATAGAATAGCCAATTTCAACCTACTAGTATGAAGTCTCTAAAAGTAGAATTGGGAAAAGATATATTTTAGCATGTCAGCTTTGAACTTCTCCATTATCTGTACATGAAAGACACAAGAAACTTCAAAGGCCTAGCAACAGTGTCAGAAAATGATATGTTGGCCTGGGAATATAGCTCAGTGGTTCCGGTGCCTGTCTTGCCAGCGCAAGGGCCCGTGTTCGATCCCTGGTAACCACATAACAATGCTGGGCACGAAGACTCACCCCAGCAGCAATCAGTACCACATACCACAGTGCCGGGTGTGGTGGCTCACGCCTGTAATCCCAGCACTTGGGAGGCAGAGGCAGGAGGATTGCTGTGATGTGAGTTTGAGGCTGAGCTCAGGGTCAGCCTGACCCACAAAGCGAGACCCTGTCTCAAAATACCTTAAAAAAAAATGATATGTTGTGAGTGAAATCTGGATTGTCACATACATCTTTCTATCTATCTGCCCATCTATCTATCTATCATCCATTTATTTTATGCCATGGGAGATCTTGAATCTGGGATTTTGTGTATGCTAAGCAACTACTCTAATCAGTGAGCTACATCCTCAGCTCCTATCACTATCTTTATAAATAAAGTTTTAATGAACAGTCCATACTGTATATGATTTCACACTAGAAAATTGGAGTTAAATAGTTATGACAAGAAATTGTATAGCTAATAAGCAAAAACTATTTACTGTCTGGCACGTTTTCTGAAGATGGTTCCTGGCCACTGAGAATGTTGTAAATCAATTAGATATGTTTAGATTTTAAGAACATATTGTTCTTATGTTTTTAAACATAAGTTGGTTAATGCTAATTTTACATAATTTAATTTTAATTGTGGCTATATTTAGAAATCAACTCTGTATTTTACTGAAAATGTAGCTATTATCTCTTGTAAGCCAGGTACAACACATCACTATGAGAGAGGGACATCCTAATTTTTTTTAACTAGTCATTTCTTCTGACCCAATAAAATTTTATTTATTTATTTATTTAAAGTGTGATTGTTATTCCAATAAAATTTTAGATAGAATTCCAGTATAAGTTTTTAAAATAAATTTATTTGACATATGAATGCTCATAAATGTACTAAATTCATTATTGTGTAAATATTTGTATTAAGATACTTTCTAAATATAGTTTGGCCAATCTGTCACTGAACAGTTTTGGACACTTCACGGAGGTTTCATCAGTGAACAGAACAGACAGAAGCTAATATGATAGCTTTTGAATTGAGACTGAGTTATTAGAACAAAAAGACACATGCAAATGTGGAAATACAGTGGTTTATTTGGGAATAATGGAAAGTACAAATATATTTTTAGCCATTTTTGTTACAAAGTATACAAAATATTTATGTTATATTAAATAGATGACCTAGAAGTGATGTAAGGATATGTATAGGTCACATGGAAATACGATATAATTCATGTAAGAAGATTGAACATCTATGAATTTTGGATTCAGAGTCCTGGACCCAGGTTCCCACTGAGGAATAATTGTGCTCCCTTCTCCAAATGGTCTACTTGAGCACAGATTCAAATCTACATGGTAGGATCAGGGTCTGTCTTTACTTTCTATTCATGTAATTCAAGCTTCATCTGGCTTTATTAATATATGTAGAGATATTGATATATGCAGAAACCATTACCTCCCTTCAACCTGCATCAGTGTCTTTTCTCTTATGCTGGTTCTAAGCAAGCCTCGCAAAACATAAATTTTTT
>PVIR01028789.1:0-21799 GCA_004026965.1 Petromus typicus | reverse complement strand
CTCCTGCCTCTGCCTCCCGAGTGCTGGGATGACAGGCGTGAGCCACCACGCCCGGCACTGTGGTATGTGGTACTGGTTGCTGCTGGGTGTGGGTCTCCACACCCAGTATTGTTATGTGGTTACCGGGGAATCGAACCCGGGCCCTTGCGCTTGCAAGACAGGCGCCGGAACCACTGAGCTAACTCCCCGGCCCCCCATATATGATTTTTTACAACAAACTATCAACTGCTGTTCTAAATTGGAACTTCAATCACATTACTGTGCTGCTTAGAACTCTTCTTTAACCGCCGACTGCCTTTATGATCACATCAGGTACCTGGAAGCAATTAATATTCTGGCTCCTCTTTAATCCTCCAGGCTTAAATTTTACCAATTCCTACTTGGGTATCATCTGGTGTATTCTTGAGTTGCTCAATCATATCTTTCTTCTGCTTACTCTTCTACTGTTTCCAAAATATTATAACTTGAATTGTAGTTTTAGGTTTTCTGTCCTGTACAACCCTTCTAAGAGCCAGTGACTATGTCTTGAATATCCCTCACTTAATCTCAATGTCTAAAATGGTACCTGGCTCTAAAAAGCAGTCTCATAAGAACATAGTAAAAGTTGAAACAGACAGATACCCTGGATAAAGAATGGATATATTGTTTTGTACATTCTTCAAATGTCCTGTTTACATAAAACCACAGTAATATCATATAATAAAAAGAAAAATTATTTAAGGTGGGAAACTGATATTATGGTTAACATTTTGTCAGATTCCAATTCGCACTAAGTGAGCAAAGCATTAAAACGCATACATGTATGTGAAGGCACATTCATTTATTCTGACCTGATGAGAACATAAACATAGTCCATTCATGTATAAAATAGGCCTTAACATATTTTTCAAATTCTTAATCCCCAAACCTCTGCAATTCTGTATAGTTTCCACACTTTTAAGTCACCAAGTTAAACTGTAAGCTTAATTATACATGACTGTATTTCCTTGATCTTGTTAATTTCGGATTTATGATTTTAAGTTATCATAATACTTGTTTTAAAAATGGGGTGGAAATATGTATTTCATACAAATTAGTAGACAAGTATAATTGTGAAAGCCAGCTCTGCTATCAGCTCTATGCTCTTAACAAGATAGTTACTTTTAAACCTCTGCTATCTTTAACTATAGAATACAGATAAATAGTATTCCAACTTAACTTTTTTCGAATTAAATGAGCTATTACATATAAAATGATTAACATTTAACACAGAACCTGGCATAGAACAATGACAAGAAGTGATGGCTATTAATAATATTATTGTATGTATCTGTTTAATAATTATAGTGTGGGACACACTTTATTAAATTATCTTTTGCTAATGTAACAGGCCAACATCTGATATTTATTTCTGAAAATAAAAGCATAGAAAATAATAAACTTAGAACTCTACCTTTTTTTAGCAATGTTAATCCCAGAAGAAATTTTATCAAGTGCTTTGTAGGAATACATCTTCTCCAAGTTAGACTGCTTTTAAATACATAAAGATCCATTAAATAAAATGAGAAATTTAAAGAAAGATTTAAATATTAAGAAAAAATATTAAGAAAATGAAATTTCAGCTACAATTTTTCCACTAACTAGATCATCAAATAAATCAAGCAAAAATAAGCTCATAAGCCATTACTCTCCAAATCATACAGTTAAAAATAAACCCCCAAATACCCTTTCTCCCTAAGTCATCAATATAGATGATTAAAAGGGAGCTCTGAGACACAGCAAACCCGAGTTACAAAACTGAGTTAATTATATCTTGCATAGTTTAATAAAGCAGAAGTGGACAGAAAATTTAACTCACTGCATTAGTCTATCTTCCATCCACGTTCTAAGTAATTCAAGTCTGTCTGTGAGTAAGTACTTAATTTCCTAAGATATCAACAGAACAAGAAAGTATGGGTGTGGTCCATGCACAAGTATGCACATATGTAGCTTCAATAAGACTATTAAGAATAAAGTTTTTAGGGCCGGGGATATAGCTCAGTGGTTCCGGCGCCTGTCTTGCAAGCGCAAGGACCCGGGTTCAATCCCCGGTAACCACATAACAATACTGGGTGTGGAGACTCACCCCAGCGGCAACCAGTACCACATACCAGTGCCGGGCGTGGTGACTCACGCCTGTAATCCCAGCACTTGGGAGGCAGAGGCAGGAGGATTGCTGTGACGTGAGTTTGAGGCTGAGCTCAGGGCCAGCCTGAACCACAAAGCGAGACCCTGTCTCAAAAAACCTTAAAAAAAAAAAAAATAAAGTTTTTCTATCAATTGTGAGTATCATAATGCACAAAAACCTCAAGTCAAATGAGTTACAAAGAAGGCTTAAAGAATCAAAATGTTACTTTGTCAAACACTACCAATTTTTCTATTAGCTCTAGATGTATAACACACATTTTACTCTGCTTGTATCACTTTTCTTTCTAATTTTATGATTTGTCATATGTCCTTTATTCTCTAAAACTGGAGGGGATTTAAAACAACATTTTAAAATAAGAGTTCCAGCAGTGAAGAATGAAGTAAGAATCATCTCTTTAACACAAACCTTCTTCTCTGAAGTTAATTCAATTGGTATCTGGTTAGAAAGATGATGTTCAATGCCCAAAGATACAGTACTAGCACTGAAAAACAGAGAAATTAAATTATTTCTGGTGTTAAAATGTGATTATCTAATCTGTGAATCATCATACCTCCACTAGGACAAAGTAGATCAGATTATGTTATCCTTTTAGAACTGACAATTTTTAAAACTGATTTCCTTTCCCAGAAAAGGAAGTTCATATTTATTTATTTATTTATTTAGAGCCAGGATCTCGCTTTTGTAGTTTAGGCTGGCTCTGAGCTCAGCCTTGAACTCACAGAAATCTTCCTACCTCTGCCTCCCAAGTGCTGGAAACACAGGCCTGAGCTACCATGCCTGACACTGTGTTATGTGATTCTGATTGCTGGTGGGCATGAGTCTCCACACCTGGCATTGTTGTATGTGGTTACCGGGATCAAACCCAGGCACTTGCCAGGCACGTGCCAGAATCACTGAGTTAAATCCCCAGCCCCCAAAAAGGAAGTTTAAAAGAAAAATAAAAAGTTAACAAATGATCAGTGATGCATATGGCACTATGAAATACTGAACAGCATATTCCCTGCCCATGTTCTATAGACAATCAGAAGCCCAGTAGGTGAGTTCTACAGCATACATCCCAGTGCTGCTTAGTCAATGGGAACTCTCTACATCCTACGGGCAATCAAGAAGTGTTCTATGACTTTCTTTTTCACAGAGTCCCTTTCTCCGAAACTCACTAAAACAAGTATCCAAACACAAGTAGGCAAGTGATTTTACTTGTGTGACACCTAGAAAATACTATAATTTGAATCATTTAACAACCAGAGAGAGAGAGAGAAAGTGGAAATAGGAAAGAAAAAAATGGTAAATGAACCTTGGCAGAAGAAATTTCTTCGGACATAATTCTTCATTAGTTTGAAGTATAAGTCTCTGAGGAGATTCTGCATTGGCTTTGATAAGCCAATTCCTACCCTACAAAAGCAAAACAAACACAAACAAAAGAACCACAAACTTTTAGACACAGTGAGAAAAATTATGCCAAACACAAAATTTCATTCTGCTTACCTTTGCTGTAAGGTTGCAAATCTTTACAAATTTGCCATGACCAGCAACGTCTACCAAAAATCCTTCAGTTATGAGGAGCCGGGCAAAGGCCCTCCACCAGCTCTCTGTTTGACCCTTGCCAGCTCCAAAAAGCTTTTGTCTACGATACTGACTTGGAAGACGCTGAGAACTCTGAAATGAGGAATAAAATCAGTATCTAAAAATGCTTACTCACTTAAAAAGGCTAAGGATAACACAAACCCATCTACTGATTTCTGTATTTCAGAAATAAAAACTTAAATCAGGGATTTAGCTCAGTGGAGTTGCCACCTGTCTGGAAAGCAGAAGGTCCTGAATTCGATCCCTGGTTCTGAACACATGCACAAGAATAATAAAATGAATGAATAAATAAATTTTTAAAACAAATTTTTTTGGTAGGGGAGAGATAGGGTTTCACTATGCTGTTCAGGCTGGCTTTAGGGGATGTGCTACCACTCCCAGCTTTAAAAATTTAGAAAAATTTTACATCCATTCTATTTGTTCTGAACAGGCAACGCACAAATAGTGTTATTTTTGCATTTTAAATCTGGCAGAAAGTCTTATATATAATTCAAACTGTTTTTCCCAATGTGGATATGCAACTGGAATATTTAATCCTTGCTATGTAGACCTTTTATTAACATACATAAATTTTGCTTTAAAAAAAATCACAAAAACAGCAATTGCTCTCTTGTTGGATTATTTTTCAATGTAAATTTGTCAATAATAAACTATTTACTACCCATTCCGTTTAAATTAGCTAGAGTGATCATAGGCTTTTGATTTAACTGTGGTATTTTAGGTTATATTCATGTTTGAAAAACATTTACCCTTTGAATATATAGAGTTCATTGTGTTCTCAAAAATATAAAACACAGTCTAAATTTTTAAAACCGAGCAGACTACAATTTCGCGTTCTTATATTTTGCCTATTCCTTTGTGAAGATGTAACAATCAATGTATATACAAATTCAGGGGTCAAAATGAAAAGACTACATAGCAAGAGTTGCAGCAGACATAACTCAGGTTCTCTATCAAGAATGGATTGGCTTTATTTAACTGGAAAGATGAGAATATGAGAGGTACAGATCTAACATTTTGAAATGCTAAAAATGTAAATACAAATATTCTAAAACAAGTAGAACAAGAATGATATATTAAATGCAAAGATATATTAATATTTCAAGATTTTCCCTAGCCTATGACTGAAAGCAAAAGTATATCTGAGTATGTATTAATGTACTTACATAATTTACAATTTCTAATGCACAGACTCCTAAAATACCCTGAAGAAGATTGCTCTTTCTTGAAAAGGAATCATGATCTATGAACCATGGTAAGTTAAGTTCCTACCAGAGACAGGGATAACAGTGCCCAAATCATTATCTAAAAATACAAGGTTCTAACAGGAGTAATTAACAGAGTCTGTGACCTCTCTGTATTAAATCTTAAAAATAACATAGGAATATAATTATTTTTATAAAAATAGATATATAATACATCTTATCATTACTGTGGTGAATTTTTTTTTTTTTTTTTTGAGACAGCATCTCACTTTATAGTTCAGGCTCCCTCTGAACTCAGTCTCAAACTCAGCAATCTTCCTGTCTCTGCCTCCCAAGTGCTGGAATTACAGGCAGGAGTCACCACACCCAGCACTGTGGTATGTGGTTCTGATTGCTGGTGGGTGTGAGTCACGCCAGGCATTGTTGTATGTAGTTACCGTGGACCGAACTCAGGCCCTTGCACTCACAAGCCAGGCACTGGAACCACTGAGCTAAATCCCCTGCTCAGTGATTATATTTATAAAAATGATTTTGATTAAGATTTATAGAAATATAAACACCCAGGCATAAAGTCACACCTTTATCCTTTTTACCAATCTCTGCCCCTGCTCATCTTCACTTTGGATTAATTTGGGTAAAATGTTTAAAATTAGACGTCGTATATGTAGAGTGAACAAATACAAAGATCTAATATACAATATGAAGACTTCAGTTAATAAAACTGTACTGTATTTGAGATTCCTGATAAATGAATAGATTTCAGCTGCTCTTGCCACCAAAACAAACCAAAGGGAGGGGTGGATTATGTGAGAGGCAGATGTTATTTTGCTTCACTGCAGTAATCATTTTACTACATATACTCCATAAAATAATGTTGTATACTTTAAATATGCACAGTAAAATTTCTTTTGAAAAATAAAACATCATAGAACTTCAAAATTGAAAGGAAGGTTGAACTTGTTTGTTTTCAGTCATTCTTCCCTCTTTTTGCTGATGAGTTATCAGAAGCTCAAACATGTTCGTGGCAGCCTTCCACCTTCTGCACACATGTTCTGCCACAGCCCACACTCCCTCCCCACTATCCTTCGTTTACGTTTTGAGATGAGGTCTCACTAAATTGCCTAGGCTAGTATCAAATTTTCAGTCTTCCTGCCTTACCCTTCCAAGTGTCTGGGATTACAGACATGCACAACCATTCCCAGCAAATTCTAGGTTTTTACTAGTATGTTACAAAATGCATGTACAGACACATACATACATACACAACACACACACATACACCATTATACACACATACGTAGGCTCTTGGGCTAGGTTACTTAGATTCAAGTTAGAGCTATGGTAAATTACTTAAATGTGTCTTTATTACTTGATCTAAGTACAATAATAATTTCTACCTCTGGAAGGCACTTTTAACTTTAAGAAAATACAATAACTAGGAAAAAGCCTCAGTAATTTCTCTTTATTAACAACTAAAACCTTAACTAAACCTAAATTTCTTAACTCACCAGCATTTAGTCACTTTTCCCTGGAACACTCGTTCGTAGTCCTACACACGAAGACATTACTTACCTTTGTACTAGCACCGAGATTCTATTGCTTAGAACTAGTCACACTGAGGACACTGAACTACCTAACTACGATTTACGAGCTCTCTACACACTAAAAATTGTACCTTTTCCTTTCCTCAGCAGAAAAAAAACCTGAAGTGAATATGCACATTTCCTATGAAACAATAAGATTTGCTACTTGTAGGGAATAACTCTCTTTCTTTTATGATCCATATTCATTGTGAATACTGTATACTCTATTAATAAATTATACTGTCTTGTCTCCATGGTAATCACTATGCAGAGAATACTGTTCACAGAGGAGGAAAAAAACTTGCCACTTCTCCAGTTTCCCTAAAACTCAACAATTGCTTTTTGTAGTATTTCTTTTCACTGTGAATGATATTTTCTTTCACTTCTTCCCTCATTTCATCCCTGAATGCTCAAATTAAAAGTTCCTTACTAAAATCTACCATCTCCCCTATAAAATAAAAGCAATAATGATTATTTCTTTTTTCTTTTTGAGACATGGTCTTGCTTTGTAGTTCAGGATGGCCCTAAACTCATTATGTAGCCGAGGCTAGCCTAGAACTCACAGCAATCCTCCTGCCTCTGCCTCCTGAGAGCTGGAATTACAGGTGTGAGCCACCACACCCAGCAACAATATTTACACAAGGACTTTCTAATTCCCCTATACATGCTCTCTTCAGAACTTCAATAATGCTTCCATTCTATTCATATGTCCTTTATCTCTTTCTATATTATATTATATACCTTTTTCTTCCTAACATCTATACTAGATAATAAGGCTCATTTAATTCACTTTTGTATCACCAACAAAATACAATAATTGAATGCCTTACCGAAAAATAGATGTTTAATAATAAGTGGAAAAGTTATAAACTTTAGCTCAATACACATCAACATTTAGCTCTAACCAGTTGAAGTCTAAAATATACAAGATCTGCCTAAAATCTGTACATTCTGCAAAACTGCACATAGTATACTTCCCCATCCTGAAAACTGTTGTAATCCCTTCATTAGTTATCATTTCATAAGCTGAAGTGTCTATTAAAAAGGACTTCGGGTCATGCTACTTCATGCAAAATTAATAAAACAGCAAAAATGCAATAAGGCAGGCAGTACGTGGGCTGTAATTTAAAAACCAAATGTATTCAGACATAATTGTAAAGGAGGGGAACTTTATTGAGAAAGTGATAAACTTCTGTTAAGAAAAACTACCACTCAAAAAGTGTTAAATCTCTAAGTTCCTAAAGTATAAAACAAGCCTATACCTTCTGTCGAACATTCTTTTTGTCCCTCTTTTTCCCAGTTCCTACAGGCAAAAGAAGCCCATAGCTGCCACTGGGGGGCTTCAAAAAATACCTCTGAGCTATTCATTCTATATGCAAAACAAAATCAAAGGATAAAGTAACAATAATTATCTGTAGAAGTATATTTCAATCAGATGAAACAGCTTGTTCAGAAAATTAAATAGAATCCTTTCTCCTGTTGATTGTTTGAAAATTATAGGAAGTGATTAAAACTACCAAGAATTCCAATACCTTTTTCTAGTTCCAAGAATCTTCTATCAAAGGTGTTATCTGAACTGACCATTCAGATGTGGCCTGTAATCCCAGCTACTTAACAAGATAAGGAAAGAGGATCAAGTTCAAGGCCAGCCTGGGCAACCTAGTTGAGACCCTACCTCAAAAAATTTTCTTTTAATTAGTTAATTAAAACATGCTATCTGATGCCAGGGCTTTAGTATCACATTTGCTGAATGTGATAAGAAAAGATGTTACACTTAATCTCCAGTATGCAAATTATATTTCATTTTTCTTAATTTATAAAGTTAAGGCCATTGTGTATCTTATCACATATTCACACAAGGTATTTACAGTTTTACATGGTGAGCTAACTGCACAGTTTAAACTTGTAACAGCTGTACTATTCAATCACTAAGAAAACTTGCACTTTAAAACAAAATTTCAAATTCCACTCACAAACTTCTAAATAAGCTGTATAACTGTCTGCAGTATTTCTAAATATTAAGAGTAGAATCAAGTATTACTAAAACTACATGTTATATATGTATGTATTATTTCTTTCTTTAAAAACTCATTCCCAGTTTAAGATACATCATTTTACCGACCAAAACTCTCCGTAAAGATATTAATTTGTCCTAAATTAGGTAAGGGGAACATTTGCCAATTCTCAATAGGATTACAGTCATAATTTTTTAAACAATATCCCTACAGATAACATGATCACTGAAGGGGGAGGGGAGATGTCTCAGATTCACTGCCGTTCGTATCTACAAATTTTCCTTAAGTGGTACTTTTTAAAAAAGTTTTGCACTTTTATTTAGCAAGGGTAGTATAAAATTTCACAAAGGATAAACTTCTTAATTTGAGGATTCCCAGATGACTCAGTATGAGAAGTCTGACTTGGTTTTCAAATAATAGGTGAAATCTGATCCCTCTTGTGACCAGTTCAAGTTTTTCTAGGAGCCCACTTACACTTATTTGTTGATACTGGATATGGCTAGATCATATCAAATTTAAAAAAGAATCATTTCTATAAACTTGTATATTCAACTGGGATATACAGGTTTTGGGGATGACACAAAAGTAATTTTTACAGATCTCAACTATATTTAAGCTGCCCCTTGCAATCTAAATTCTTTTTTTTACAATACATATCTTTCATATTAGATAAGACAAGTTCTTTAGGCAACAATGTGCTACTGAATTTCTAATCAAACTAATGATAGAAAAACAAAATATGAAACTCAATTCAGAATCTAAACATATGACTATCTCAAAAAAAAGAAAAATAGGATTGAGGATCCAGCTCAATATGAAGATCCTAAGTTCAATCCCTATTGCTAAAAATGTTAATGTTTTCAACATACTTTGTTTAAAATATTTCTCAGCTAAATTAATTGTCCTTTCTAAACAAAATACTCAAAATATATTTCAGAATTTAACAAATAATTGTTTACTTAAATGACTCTTAATTCTACATACAAAATAATTGAAATTACTTTAATACTCTTAACAAATATATATATTTACAAAGTATTCTCTTTGCTTGATTTGTTCATTTAGTGTCAATATATCAAGTGAATCAGCTTTGCATTATAGATTTCTAAACCAATAATAAAATCATATACACAAAGACTCCACAGAAGCTCTTTAAATGTGTCATATTTGTTTATGTAGTTTAACATAATATTAGCACATTAATTTCCTTTGCAAAAAAGGCAGTTTAACTGAAGTGACTATCCACTGATAAAGGGGAAAATAATACTCTTAAAATTTTAAAGAGTTCTGGTAAAAAAAAATGGGGAGAAATAAAAAAAGTCCTGCCAATAGTGTTATTTAACTTAACCACTTAGAAAGTAATCCCAGAAACTAATGTTTTCCTCAAAGAATTTAATACTTTCTTAGGTATGAAAAGATATTCTCCTAGTCCCTTGATACAATGAAGTTAACTCCCTTAATTATCCTAAGGATTTACCCAACTGTGATGCAATAAATTAATATAATGTTTCCAGACTGATTCAGAGCTTAATAGCAGCTTGGAATATCAAAACAGCAGTATATGTGATACACACAAGTTGCTTCAAAAGTAACAAACACTGTGTTTAACTGGAACTTAATATGACTCTGGGTTTCCAACAACTAATCTATAATCCTAACACTGAAGAAGGAAAAACAAAGAGGGGGATTTACAGATATACTTACAGATCCTCGGAGAAATAAAATGGGAACCCCAATTCCAAACTTTCCCTGTAAGATGTCCACAGCAGATAACAGAAGGAATGCTTGTGGACCAAAGTCCTGTGATGTATCATCTGAATCGTTAATGGTATAGCAATGATTCAATCTGTATTTAAAAAGCATAGATAAGACATGTGCCTTTAGAAATGAAAACATATAGTGTAACACTTATATCAAAAGTGTCAACTGCTCAATTATCTAAAAGGTGCCAGTTGCTTCAGAAGCTACAAAGTTCACAGCAGCCGAGAGAATGTGAAACATTTAAAATGTGAAAAAACCCTAGACCATATTATAGAATGTTACACTAATAGCTCTCTAGAAGCCAAGTTCAGGAAAGCTGAGGTGCAGGATCACAGCTAGAACAGCAGCACTTGATCAGTTACCTATCACAGCTTTGTGTTGGGTTTTGATGAGAAAAAAAAATGTTAAAAAAAAAGCTTTCAACTTAAAAAAACAAGTCCCCTATGTAGTACATTATTTATTTAAACCCCAATTACTATTAAATATGACCCAAAGTTTATCAATCTTTCACTTAAGAACATATAAAAGTTAAATTCCTAAGTGATCCTTCAGGAAGATTTGAAATTATCATTAATTCCAAACGAGAATTTTTTATGTTGAAACCAAAAGTAATCCTTAGAGAAAAATCAAATACATACAGTTAAAATACCTAGTCCAGGGCCGGGGATATAGCTAAGTGGTTCCGGCACCTGTCTTGCAAGCCCAAGGACCCGGGTTCATCCCCAGTAAACCACATAACAATACTGGGCGTGGAGACTCAAACCCAGCAGCAACCAGTACCACATACCACAGTGCCGGGCGTGGTGGCTCACGCCTGTTACCCCAGCACTCGGGAGGCAGAGGCAGGAGGACTGCTGTGATGTGAGTTGGAGGCTCAGCTCAGGGCCAGCCTGAAGTACAAAGCGAGACCCTGTCTCAAAAACCAAAAAATAAAAAGAAAAAGAAAAAGAAACGTTCTTGTTCTGATGTTTTTCTTGGCCATCCAATTCAGGTGAAATTTTTCAAAATCACTTTGTGTTGATCTTTGTTCACCACCAGAGAGAGGACTGTGTTCCAAATACATCCTACTCTACAAGATTTACTTTGAGACTTCCCCTTAGATTCAGGCTTTAGAAGGGTGTTATTTAATTTCCAGGGGTTTAGACTCTCCTCTTGTCTTCCCATTACTGCTTTCTAGCTTAAGTCCATTATATTAAAAAATACTTACTTTCCCCAAATAGAATAATTTAAAATGTATAAGGTTTGTCTTATGACCTAGAGAATGATTTACATTTTACAAACATTCCATATGCCCATAAAAAGGATGTGTGCTCTGCTACTGCTGCATGGATTCTTTGATAAAAATTAATGGGATCCAGCTTGTTGAACAGTCCTTTTCATTTCTCATTCTGTCTTTTGTCTACGAGTTATGTTGGTTACTAAGAGAAGGTGCTGAAGTCACCAAGTATAACTGTGTATTTCTCTATTCTCCTTTCAATTCTGTAAGTTGTTTTGTTAATTATATATCCAACTGAGATTATGTCTTCTCAACTGTGATGGTTCAATTTATGCATTGCTTAGAGAATGGCACTCAGGTATTTGGTCAGACGCTAATCTGTTACTGCAAAAATATTTGTAGACAAAAGTAATATTTGCAATCATCTGTCATGGCATAAAGGAGATTATTCTTTGTTCTCTCTTGCCAAAATTAAGCTGCAACTAGTGTGTGTGTGAGACAATATTTTATGCCTTTTAATGTGTGAAATTTTACTTGCAATGGATTTCTATGGTCAGCATATAAGACAGTCACATATAAAAATAAATTTTCATAATTTATGTCTTTAAATGATATTTTTAGACTATAAATATATAAATATTTAATGTAACTTTGATATCTTTAGATTTAGGTCCTCCATTTTACTATCTATTGTAAAAAAATAAAATAATCTAAATTGTTCATTTTTACATGTTAAATAAGTCATTATTTTGTTTTAAAATAATCTTCTAATATAAATTCAATTAAACATGATATTAAAAGAGAAGAAAAAGAATGTCTACAGAAAGTAATTTTTACCTGGACCTGCAATTATCACAGCAGTTTTCAGTTCCCATAATACTCAAGGAAGCCTTTTGTAGTTGTTTGTCCTGAAAATGAGATAAGATGATCCTATCCAAGAGAAAATTGTAAATTAAAAAAAAGAACAAAATATGCCTATGCTGAACTCATTGTTAAAAATAGGACAAAATCAGCATTAATACATTATTAGATTTACCTTGCATCTCAAAACAGTATTTGAGTACAGTTTATTAGGACCCCCAAAGCTGCTTTCACTCTCAAAGTTTACACTGACTACCCTGAGTGTCACTCAGGCACGGGTCATTCCAATCCACTGACCCTTCTCTGCATGAGATACGTTTGTACAACTGTTTATTTATTTTATATCAACTGGGTTTTACATACTTTTTTATTTTAAAAATGTATTCACCTTTCATGTTTGTTTCTAGTGAAATTTAATATGTAGTACTGATTCTGTACTTGCACCAATTTATGTTTATTTTATTTTTGAAAAATAACCTACAGTTTTGGGCTACAGTCTATATAAACTTATCATAAATACATTAGATATAATTTTTACTCTTCTGTAGCATTCTTTTACAATACAAAATAGACATATTTGGGACACAGACTGAAAAGGAAGTAAGTGCCAAAAGATATGCAAAAGAAAAAAACTGAAAAAATGTGAGCATATAAGAGAGACAGTCTGTGTTATGAACTGGAAAGACAAAAAAGATGTCTCTTTATTGTCAATTATTCACAATACAGAAATAATAGAACTTGAAAGAAGAAATGACACTGTAAAATTTCCAGTAGTGATCAATAATTATATTAATTCTATAGGTGGTATAGACAGAGTTGACCAACATCTAAGAAACCACCCTATAATCAAAAAGCAAGGTGGGCTGGGGATGTAATTCAGGGTGCCGCACATTCCTGGCAAGTGCAAGGTTCTTAGTTCCATTCCCAGTATGGAGGAGTAGAAAAGAAAAAAAATTTATGCACCTTCTGGAGCAAATAAGATGGAACTTGTTTGTTATTTATTGAAAAGAAGGGTGTTCCTGTAGGAGATTTAGCTCAGTGGTTCTGGCATCTGCCTTGTAAGCACAAGGTCCCGAGTTTGATCCCAGGTAACTACAAACCACAATGTTGGGTGTGGTGCCCAACAGCCCATCAGCAACCAGTGCCACATAATGCCAGATGGGCATGGTGACTCACGCCTGTAATCCCAGCACTCAAGAGGCAAATGCAGGAGGACCGCCCAGAGTTCAAGGCTAGCCTGGGCTATGAAGTGAGTCCAGGACCAGCCTGAACTTAAAAAACAAGACCTCTCCCCTAAAAAAAGAAAACAAGGGTGTTTAAAAAGTCATTTACAATTTGAATTAGGTCTCATAGACCAAATAATTGAAAAACATGGGGTAGCAAAATTCCAAGATATCTATCAACAGCGTCTACACCATTAATTTAGTGAATAGACATTTTATTGCAATTACACCACTCACAGAAAAAAAAAGAAATGCCAACACAATGCAAACAGTGTAAATTATGTTATTAAAACAAATACAATAATGCAAAAAGAATCTGGAGACTACTTACTACTGTCTAGATTGTAACACTGTATTATGCACTGAATGTTTAAAAATATACCATATATAGAAAAATAATTGTATATGAAATACATTTTTATATTTCCTGTTATACTGTTTCATAAAAATTAACAAAAATATGCAACTTTTGGTCATCTTGATTTTAAATAATTGGATTGGTAAATAATTGAATTAAAAATTCAAATATAGCATATTCATATAACATAATAGTCACTCAAAATACTTATAATTAATAATAAGACTTTTTCAGACCTATGCTATTAATTGATACAAAGTGAAAAATACATACTGCCTCCTACATCTGCTGGAATGAAGATATTTTTCCATTTTTGCCACCATCTTTAATTTGTATGATCGAAACTTTTCATTATGTATCTCAATAAAGTGATGCCTGTCAATGCAAAATATCACAAGATTATTTGAACCTATTAGCAATTTTATTTTTTAATTACTTTTTTTCAAAATCCCCACTTATATCAACATTCTTTTTACCCCCAGAAAGTTCACATGCATCTCTTCCCATCTGCGACTTCCTAGAACACATATTTTTTTGTTGCTTGAAAGGCTTTTATTATAAAGGAATTATGACCTTTCCCTAGTAAAATGTTATTATTTAAATATTTCTTTACTATGAGAAACTCGAAGTGTCTGTATCAGGAACAGTGAAGACATATCTCTGCAGCAGAGCCTTAATCTTCCTGAGCGCTTCAGAGGTCTTTCTCACACTCCAAACCTTCATCTTTGTTTTGTGCTTGAGGAGATATTAAAGTATCAGAATTAAGTTTTTCCTCAAACACTTACAAACGGATTCTTTTTTCTGCCATAATATGGTTACATGAACAAGTTTGTTGTCATTGAAATTTATCATATTCTATAACCTTTGTGAATTTGTAACTGTTTCAGTTGAAAGCTAGTAACTGCTCTTCTTTCTAAACTTCATTTTACCTAGAAAAAGCTTATCACCAGGATACAAATCCACTTTACAAGCTCAATTTTTTTTAATCCTCATGACCCTATAGCTTTATTTCCTTTAGCACTAGTATAAAAAATAACTGATCTATCTGAAAATTCGAGAAGCTGGCCTGTTATAGCCTCAAGCTCAGTACTCACTGATTCAAGTTTTGTTTTGTTCTAGTCAAAACACAGCTAGGCTTACAATGTTTGCTTCTGCACTGAACATGAACACTTTTTTCTCATTGTTATTCCCTGTACAATAAAGTAAAACAACTATTTACATTGTAGTAGGTATTATAAATAAATACTGTAGGTATTATTTAAAGTATATAATCTAGATATTTTCTACAGATATTATCATTTTATGTAAGACATTATCCTTGGGTGTGGGCATCTCCAGCTGTCCTAGAAGCAATGCCACACAAGTATCATGTGTATGATGATTATATGGATTTCTGGCACCATATCTGATTACTCTTCTCTTTTGTTTCTTGTTAAATCCTAATGAAACAATGATTTAAAATGTCCAGACAATCAGGATATCGCTATTGATGAATCTGCAAAGCCACAATATAAAACTCAAGTTGTTATTCTTTAGCAACTAACAAAATATACAAATAAAATAAGATTTGGTAGGATCAACTTATATTTCATATACCTCAGGTTTAATATAGCATCCAGAGCTGTGTCATATCCCAGTCATTCTAAGTTACTCCATAAAAAGCTCAAAATAGACACTGATGTTAAAAGGAAAGTAAACACTGTTCTGTGTAAGAAGTGATAATACTATTGTTCTTATGTTAAGATGTAAAAGTTACTGATCACTTCTAAAAAGAAGAGCTTAAAATTTACAACAAATATTTTATCTAACCAATCTTATTATTCTTTCAGATAATGCCTAACTAGCACATTCTCAAGGAAGCCTTACCTGACTTTTTCAGCTTTATAAAGATCACATGCCACTACAAATTACTCAGTACAGCTTTTCTTCATTGCACCTAATAGTTCTAATTTCCTTCATAGTATTAACACATAGCACCAAACACATTTGCATGATGTCTTAAATAACAAAAAACGATCACTGAAATTTTCAAATGCAAAAAGAGAATAGTAAAGTGAACATATCCACAAATGTATGGTTTTCTAATTAGGACCTACCATTCCCATTATACTATGAATTCTATGAAAGGTTCTCGGAATACCGTGGTCACTCAAAAAAAACTGATGAATGATGAAGATAAACAGGAACTATCTTGCGTATTACTTTAATAAAATGAACATATAACTGAAAAGCTCAATTTTCTGGCAACAGGGAGTTTATTTTTAAAATAACCTCCCTCTGGCAAGATAAGTTACATGAACAGGTTTTTCTTTCTTTTTGAGGTTTTGTTCCTTATTATGGATGAAGAAATAAATTAATAAGTTCTTCACTACATTTCTGCATGATAAAGTTTTTCTTTCCTGTATTATATCAAAAGACTCAAGTGCCTAAAAATACTTAGTACCTCAGATGAATGATTTTCCTGAATTTAAACACTGAAATAATATTTTTTGTGGCAGTCCATCAGTATACAATAACATGATTTTTCATAGTAATTTTCATAGTTGGGGAGAGCCGGCACATGCCCGTGAAATTAACCAAGGCAATGAATGTAAAGACATTCATATAGGATTGGAGGAAATTCTTTAAATAAACACCTGTTATTGTAACACGAGAAGAATCAATAATAAACAATATCTGAAATAATTATGACTGAAGACATACGACAGCTTGAGAGATCTGAGGAAACAAGAGAACTGTTCACTGGTACACAATGACAGCTGAGCACCCCCTAAGCTCAGTGAGCCCAGGTACAGCCCTGATTCAGTTAACGCCTCACACTCGCTGAGCCGTGGCTCACATCAGGTCACCTCCTCTTTGTGGCAGCACTTCTCGCAAACGTTCACAGAGATCCTCTGTTTTTGGTTTGGGGATGGCTGTGGGAAGGGTGCTTTATATGAATTTACCAATTACATACCTGTAATTTTTGACAGTGCCTTAAAACTTTTCATTAAAAAAAAAAAAATAGATCCACAAGGTAAAGCAACAGATTTTTTACCTATTTAAATTAAAGTCTGCTGGAGCCCAGAGTACATGACAAGAACTTTGAAGTCCATCACGGCCAGCTCTACCGATCTCCTGGTAATAAGATTCCATTTCCTTAGGGGCCCCATAATGAATGACCTTGCGAATGTCAGATTTGTTAATGCCCATTCCAAAAGCAATAGTAGCTACAACACACTAAGGATAAAAAAAAAAAAAACACAGTTTGAATAACTAAATGGAGAACTAAAACTTACACAAAACTAAAAATCTGTTCTCTTAAGTCTCTGGTGTGAAATTAGATTTAATATAATTTTAACCAATTACTCATAGATTAAAAAAATTATTGGCCCAATTTATAGATCAAAGATTGATGAACAGAAAATGAGGTCTCTATTCACTCACTAGAAAAAGTACCAAATAAAGGGGCATCTTGTCAATATATAATACAAATAGTTCTTAAAATATGTAACTGTCTTAAATCAAATGAAATGTTTACATTACTTTGAAGTTTTAAGTCTTATAACTCACTGCAAATATCTTATTCTAACATTATTCTAAGATGGAAATTTCTCATAGTGATGCTACAGCAAGATGTAAGTTTATTTCTGCATATTGAAGAGGGTGAAACAGATAAATTATCTAATAGGTATGAATACATACAGATAAGATTTACTTGATTCAGGGAAAGATTGAGAAAGAACTAGTTGTAAGTACAGAAAAAACTTTTTTAAAAATCTTATAAAGTGTTAACAATAATACAAAAAGGCAAGCAAAGTAACCGTAATATACTACATTGTTTAAAGCTAAAAAGCATGTATAAATTGTGTAAATCTTATACATTAATCTAACCAAAATTATGACAAAAATAACCTGAGAGGAAAGATGGTCAGGAATGAACGGACTGGTTGAGGAAAAGGAAGTACAGGGTGTGAAAGAGCTAAACCTCCATCTACCATAGTACAGTCACTAGATAATGCCCCTGATTGGTCAAAAATTAAGTAACAGTGCACACAAATTAAGGCAAGATGCAACAGTAAACATGTAAAGACTCAGAGTTAGGAAGGGGAAATAGAAGTGGTGATCGAATGAGGGGCTAATAATTTTCACTGAAAATATGACAGAACTAATTTGATAAAAAGTAAAGATCTATTTTGAAAAAGAGACAAACTAAGATGAACAAGGACAACAAAAAAGTGGAAAGAAAAAGGATAAATGAGAATAAAAAGAATGATGATGGAAAATTAAAAGATGCACAAGAAAAGTGAGAAAAAATTACATGAATGAATAGTAAAAGCTTTGCCTAAAGAAGTCTAGGCAATTTTGTTTTATTTGTCAGTAAGCAACACAATGATTACAATCATCCTATTTTTAGATAAGATCAATTAGAGACTTTATTTTCAAAATATTCTTACAAATTTTCATATATAAATAAAATATTTTATCAATAAGTCATTTATAACTTCACTCCCAAAATAAAAAAATTTAAGGCAGCTTAAAAGCACAAATGAGAAATATAAAAGGATACAAAACTAAGGATTAAATACAAGGATGAATGGTCACAGACTAAAAATGCTACTCTAAGTTTAAATGTGGTTGAATTTGATTATTAGAGGAAATAAAAGTGTATTTTTTTAAATTATAAGATGAAAAACATTAAGTTTCTAAGTATCACTCATTGACAGTTCATTAAGAGATTAGCACTAGGGCCAAGGATGTAGCTTAGTGGCAATATGCCTGACTGGCAAGCACAAGGTCCTGAGTTCAATCCTAAAACAAAAACAAAAACAAAAAAAAAAAAAAAAGAGATTAGCTCTACTTTTAGGTTCATCTTAAAGTATAAATTGACTGTTAAAAAAAAAAACTAGGAAAATATCGCATCTTTTCTCTGGTATGAGCAAATAAAGATGTAAATGAGTTCTAGAATTGTATGTTATATATTGTGAAATAGAAAATACTCAAAGTGAAATAGGGTGAAGGGGGAAAAATAATGAGATTATAACAAAAAAGAAAGGAAACAAATTTTATGTATATAATGGGGTGGTAGGATGGGTAGGGCTATGGGAAAAAATGAGAATTGTGTCTTATACTGGTACAATTTCCCATTGTGGAGTGCAATCATGATGTGTATATGTAATGTACCAATAAAGATTTCAATTAATAAAAATACTAGGAAAATGAATATTAAAAATTCAGTACATTTATGCAATCAGCAAATACTCAAATAATGGCAAGCACTCAATTCCAAGAGCACCAGGCTATTCTATAAAGATGATAAAATGTGTTTTCATCATCTTGAGGAGAACGGTCAACTTTCAATGCAAATGTGAAGCTTTTGGGTCATTTAAAAAGAAAGACTCCACTGGGACAAACTGTTAGACAAAAACAATACCTGATGTTAGCTCTTTCTCAAGTCAAAATTAACATAAAAGGAAAACATTCAAATAGATTAGGGACATCTATTTTGATGCAGCACTCAGGAAAACAGGCCTTCCAAAACTGGGGTGTGTTTGATGGGAGCCAAGGCTATTTGAGGGAACTAATGACAATGTGTATTTTGACTGTAACAAATGTTATATTCAGTGTACTATTTGACCCTGCCTCATATAGTCACAATCACCATATTCAAAAACATAATCGAGTATTCAATAATATGTAAACTTTATTTTCTGGCACTTTAAGGACTGTAAGATACCTGGAGCCCTGCGGACCCTCTCTTCCTCACACCAACTTCAACGGTAACTATTTTAATCTGCTATACCTATTAGATAAAAAGTTGATTAGATTGAAAATTCCACGGCTGAAGTAGTAAAGAATAATTATAAAAATAATACACTGAGGGCCAGGGATTTAGCTCAGTGGTTTTGGTACCTGCCTCGCAAGCGCAAGATCTAAATTTTAATCCCCAATACTAAAATGAATGAGTGAATGAAAATACTATACTGAGCCTTGTTTGCTTTTACAAGTCATAAAGCTATCTACACCCTGGCCAACTAACTCACTCAACTTTTTCCCTGAGTCTAACAGCAACTCACTCCCTCTTCATCTGCATTTTGTATCATTCTTTTGTATGATTCCCCCTCCACGCAGTCTCTCCCTCCAACTTTCTAATCCACTGATAATTTATTATAAACGCTCAGATCACAGTCTGCACCTAGTAGTCTTGCCTCCTAGAATTCTGAAACATATTTCATTGCCTTTGTCACCAACTGACTTGGTAAACTGGACAAACTTCTATTTATACATTCTGACTCTATTCAAACTGCACCTTCCTGGAGTATACAACCTACCTCAATAGAGTATGCTCTCCTCCATGGACCTATCCAATAGAAACAGCCTGCTATCGAACCTACTCTGCAACACTTTATCCTACACCTCTCTCTCACATTATATACACTGATTTCCACTGTAGAGAGATTGCTGTTTGTATACTCAACATGGAGAAAAGAATTCAATAAATAAACATTTTAAAATATTTATTTCGAATCTGAGGCATAAAGAAAAGATGAATGATATCCACACCTGAATTTCATCCCTCATGAACCTATGATGAACATCTTTCCTTGTGTTAAAACTAATGCCTGCATGGTAGGTTCCAGAGGATAAATTCAGTTTCTTAAGCTCAGCAGTAACTTGCTCTGTCATTTTTCTGGAAGGACAATAGATGATAGTTGGACCTTCAAATTCCCATTTAGAACTATAAAGGAAAAAGAACAAGAGATCAACATAAATATGACACATTCTTTAGACCAGTTTGAATTTTATCTTACTTAAATTTTCCTTTGCTTTTTGTTTCTGTTCTTGTTTTAGGATTGCACCTAGAGCCTTTGCTTTCAACTACATTTCAAGGCCATTCTTCTTTTTTTTTTTCTTTTTTGAGACAAGGTTTTTCTAAGTTTTCTAGGTAGGACTTGAACTTGTGATCCTATGTCTGAGCCTCCCAAAGTTCTGGAGTTACAAACCTACATCACCATGCCACACTCAAGTTCCATTCCTACTTTCTAAATAACAGACTAAGAGGGAGAAAAAAAAAAAAAGCATGTAAAAATGAAATATTTACCTGCATAAAAATTTAAAACACTATGGAGAGTCAAATGAAGAAATGAACTGGTTAAGATCCAAAAACTTTGGACTTAAATTTTAGTTCACTTTAAAAATAAAACTGGCAAGAAGTTTTAGAATAAAATCTGATATGCATGAAAAATATATAATTACTTTTGGGAAGCCATACACTAGATGAATAACTATTCTTGATGTACATATGATAAACAAATGTATATTTACATAGCAGAATGCATTAAATGTGTTACATTAGTCTTATTCTATGATCATAAAGTTGAGTTTCTATAGCTATTTACAAAAAAAAGCAAGACATCACTTATAAGAGATTGTTTTTATATTTCAAAAAAGTATTTACTAATCAACTTGAGAACTGAATGTTATAAAAGACATTGTTAGAATGTCTGTTATAGAAACTTCTCATCTATGAAAAGTATAAACAATGATTTTCACAGGGCATTTATTTAATACTTTAAATAATTAATTTACACAAATATACTAATTTATGGTACCAACACAAGAAGACTACATGACTTTGGACTAAAAAGTTAATTATAAATGCATGTAACTTTTGATCTAATTTAAATTTTAGGAATGAATGTACATTACAGAAAGTACTTGCCTATCTGACAAAATATACATGTACACAAATATTCAGAACAAAACTACTATACTGAAAAAATAAAGGTTCATCATTATGTACATTTATGGTCTGAAACACTAAGTAAATATTTTAAAAGTTAAAC
>PVIR01028788.1:0-21636 GCA_004026965.1 Petromus typicus | reverse complement strand
CTTCCTTAGTAGAGTTGGCTACAGGCTTCTTCTAGTTTCTCAAAGCACTTGGTATATCTGCACATTGACACTTACTAATGCTGGGGTCAGAACCCTGTCCTTACCCCTGTGGTCCTGTGAGCTCCTTGAAGATAGTCGTGTTTATGGTCCCACTGTGTTCCTGTGATGATGCTTTTTCTAGGGGGATTTTGTCATGGTGAGAGTTAGAATTTTTAAGCAAAAGTTGAGCAGGCTACCTAATATAGAGTAGTGCTTACAAATCAGGGGAATGTCCAATGAGCTGTGTACCCTATCCCCCAGGAAGTACTCAAGCCAAGCTTGACAAGCTCATTGGAGCTTTGGAAGCAGTGCATCACGAGGGGTCGTTTAAAAATTCCCACCAGGAGTTGTTTGATTTTAATAGATGTATATCTTTATATACACATACACACGAGACATATATTGTAGACACATACACACATATACGTAACATATATATCTATAGGTAAGTAGATCAATTTATGTCTCTAAATAGCGGGCCACAAAATATTAAGAACACTTTTCCACGTTTTAATTCTTTCTCTTTATTCCTTTGGGAAGAACATCAATTGTGATTATTATTATTAGCAGTTCTCGGGATCAAACTTAGGCCTTGTGCTTCCAAGGTAGGCGCAGCACCACTTTGAGCTAAATCCCCAGCCCAGTTGTGAATCTTATTTCAAGCTTATGTCTCTTACTTTTAGTAGCTAGGGTGGTTTCATAGCTTTTTGGTTCTTTGGAACAAGTTTTCAGAGTAGCTCTTGCAGCAAATGACACCTGAATTGCCCACAGTGACCCTGAATCACACCACAGAGGAGTAATTGTAAAAAGTGAATAGTTTGGAAGAGGATAAGTCTCCTACTTCCAAAGAGAAATTATGCATAAAATAAAAATAGCAGAAAAGTATAAATTTTGTATTTCAGACTGAAATATAGAGATATATAGCAACATATATACTTGTCTTTTTGATATAGCATATTGCATAACTTTACTACTTGTCCAACTTATCAAAATATATACAGAAGAGATACCACCTATTATGATGTGCCTTCAAAGTAAAGAAATGTAATTCTTGGGATGAAGTAATAGTCTTGATACTATCTTTGAGAAAACAGTGTATCCTACAAGAGAGTCTTCGACTTGGGGTCCGCGTGCTAAACACAAGGAGGCTAGAGTTAGATATAGGTTAAGCTGCTATAGCAAAGAGACAAAAATTTCAAAGTTTTAAGCAAGAAAATTTATTCCTGTAGCAAAGAAGAGCAGTAGGCAGGCAGAGTACTGGATGAAAGGGATCCAACAACCAGGTCCTAACTGATGCTTCGCAGTACCGAGGACAACAATCTTCAAATGTTAGCATCTATCGGAATCACCTGAGAGGCTTGCAGGACATGGAACTCTGATATACAAGACAGGGCAGGAACCCGATGTGTACATTTGTAACAAGTTCCTGGGTGACACTTGTGCCATTTGCTGGTCAGAGAGTAATTTAAAGATGATCCTTTCTAGATGTTGTTCTCCTCTAACCTGCCCAAAGAAGAAAACAACAGAAAATGTAGAAGAAATCACTCAAACACACACATTTCTTTTCTAGACGTTCTATTAGACAGAGCAGGGTCAAATGGCCTCACCTCTCTGTGTGAGAAGGAAAAATACAGTGGCTTGTATTATTAAAAGGAAGGAGAAATCAATTTGAGATAGAGTTTTCTGATCTGTTTCACTTACCCTAAAGATCTCTAATTCTAGCCATGGTTATCACAAATGACAGGATTAGATCCTTTTCATGGGTGAGTAGTATTCCATTTAGGTATACCCAGGAGATTTTCTTTATTCATTAGTCAGTTGATGGACACTTGGGTCATTTCCACTTCCAATATGAAGAGTGCTGCAACATGTACAGAAATGTTGACACAGATAACAATATACTATAAATTTCCAAATAGAAGAAAGGATTTTGAGTGTTTTCACTAGAAAAATGATCAATTTGGAGGAGTTAGATATGTTACCCTAATGAGAACATCACACAATGTATGATGTATGGAAACATCACATGATACCCCATAAATACATGCAGTTTTTATGTATCGGTTAAAAATAAAACATCATTATTTAATAGAGAAATACAAATTGAAATTCTAATTAGATACTATGTACACATCTAGAGAGTGGATAAAATCAAAAGGACTGATGTGCTAAGTGCTGGCAGGATGTGGGAGAACGGGAATCTGGGGCCAGGATGTAAAATGAAACAGCTATTTCCAGTTGTTTGGCAATTTCTTCAAAAGTTGCCATAGGGTCTTGCCATTGAACAAAAGGGAAAGAAATCATATGTCCAAGTGAAAATCATTATGTGAGAGTTCATATGAGCTTTATTTGTAATTCACCCAAACTGGAGAAAAAATCAATTGTCCATCAATAGACGAATGAATAAATAAATTGTGGACTATGTATATAATATAGTAGTATTTAGCAATAATATAGAAGGACCTGTTGGTATATATAGCAATGTGGATATATCTCAGAATCCCCTTAAACTAAATAAAAGAGGCCAGACACAGATACATATTATAGGACTGCAGGAAACTTTGACAATGAAAATTGGCCTGTCCTGACAGAAAGCCGGACAACTGTTATCTGAGGGTGGAGTGTGAATACTTAAAAAGAGGTGGGGATTTAGCTCAGTGGTACTGGTTCCTGCCTTGCAAGTGTAAGGACCCAGGTTTGATCCTTGGTAACCATATACAATACTGGGTGTGGAGACTCACACCCAGCAGCAACCAGTACCACATACCACAGTGCCAGGCGTGGTGGCTCACGCCTGTAATCCCAGCACTCAGGAGGCAGAGGCAGGAGGATTGCTGTGAGTTTGAGCTTGAGCTCAGGGCCAGCCTAAACTACAAAAGCAAGACCCTGTCTCAAAAAATAAAGAAAAGTAAAAGAATAAATAAAAGAGATGGGAGAGATGCCTTATAAGGGGCAGGAGGAAAATTTGGGGTAGATCTTCAACATGATAATGAGATATATCTGTATATCTGTATATATATATATATACATATATACATTTATTTATTTCGTGGTATAATTTAAACCAGTCTCTAGTACTGTGTTGACTGTATGACTTTTATATCTCAAGAAAAGTGTAATAAAAGGAAAAGAAAAATGATGAAAAGAACAAATAGCATATGGAGTCTTTGTAGATTATGTTGCTTGTTAAAAAAAATGCTAGAAGTTAATTGAACTAAATGGATATTTGACTGTTTTCAACTTAGAAAACTAATTCATGCGTATAAAAATGTAAGTGCAGGTGTGGTTTGAAAGAAGACTTTAATTATGTGATGGTTATGTGACCAAATGAGAAACACACACCTAGAATAAAAATAATTAGGAGGAAGATATCAGGAGTCTGGGATTTTAGTTCTGATTTCTCCAAATGTCCTGAAACGAGATGATTTATCTGATCATTCCAATTTTGCTTTAACTAAAGTAATACTTAGAGGGTGAAATGGAGGAAAAAGAGACTGGTAAAGCTGCTGTCAGATTGTTTGAGATAGAAATGATTACTCTAAACTATGCATTCTCTTCCCCTGCCTTCTTCTTAGTTTTACTACTCTCTGGAAATTACTTACCACTCAGCTCGGTTGGCATTTTTCCGATTGAAAGCAAAATGTGTTGAGTCGGCAGATTTGACTGACTTCTGAAGCCTCTAGTGATTTCGATTCTGACAAACTCTTAACTCTTTTTTGCCAGAGACTGGAGCTCAGGGATTTGTCAGTTTCACATCGCGTTTGAAGCTACGGTGGCTTTCTCCCAAGCTTGGTTTTGCAGGGGCAGCAGATTGATTGAGAAGTGAGTGAATTCATGTTGGAGTCCAAGCTGAAGTTTTGAGAAGAAGTTATGGTAAGGGTCGGGGAAGGCCCACAGGGCTGCTGGGATGCCCTTGAACTGTCTTTTTGAGGTGAGCCTGTGTAGCATTAGTGCTGGGAACCCACGAGACGACCATAGCATGGGTGATCAGAAAACATTAAGACTGTTACCAGGCATTAAGGTTAAGATGAACAAGTTGGGACTTGTTATGGCGCAAGTTGGGATGCAGAGGATGATGGGTATTTGTAAAAGGCCTTTCCTCAGAATGCATCTCCCTTTGCTACAGGATAGAGGAGAGTTTCAGCCGGTGGTACTCTGGTAAATGTTGGCTAAAGGCCTCCAGGAAGCTGGAGAGAGAGTTAATTTTTTTAGTGTTTGCCAATTTTTATGGTTTAAATATTATCACCATAGCCAAATTCAAGCTTCCAACATATTGTCAATTGGCTCACAAAATTCCTGAAAATCTACATTGGCTCCCAAAAGCCAAAGCGAGCCAATTCCTGCACAATTCTGGATCCAACAAGCCAGGGAATGAGGTTCACCTATAAAGTAGAAATATGGCCATTCTCCAAGTCTTGGCTCGAACTTAAGCCCTAGACTGGCAGGTATAAAGAAATCAATGCTTGTTACAGCTTATAAATTGCTGAAGGTCACACCAGCATTCAGAAGCAGAGATGGGGGCTAGGGATTTCGCTCAGTGGCACCGTGCCTGCTTTGCAAGAACAAGGTCCTGAGTTCAATTCTTGGTACTGGGTCAGGAGGAAGCAGAGATGAGATAGTTGTAAAAGTTAAAGAATAGATCTGATGCCGTCACTTTTCTCCTTCTCCTCCTCCTCCTCCTCTCTGATTGGCTGGCAGTGTATCTTTTACAGTCTGAGTAACACCAAAGAAGACTTTCGTGTTAGCAGGAGCAAAGTTCTTTTGAAGGAAGGTGACTTTTTCTGAGCTGCAGTGGCTTCCATAGATACGAAGGAAAAGGAAATTGTGAGGTTTTCTCTGGAACATTCTTCAGATGCGCACTAGCTGTCAAAGAAGTTAGAGTGATGCTGTCTCTGGTGAGTGTCTTGTAATCTGTCGGGAGGTGTTTTAGGGATCCCAGTCCGTGATTTCAGGGACACATTGACTGAAGCTTTAGCGCGGTGCACAGAGAAGAGGGAGGCTATGCCTCACATGTGTGATCACTAATTGATATGACAGTTTGAGTGAGGACCACCTCGAGGATCAGAAAGTTGTGGGTGTATCTGTGGGTGATTGTTATGTACATTAGCAAACTGAAGGGAGAAGACCCGCCTTGGGTGGCAGTGGCACCAACCATGGGGCTTGTGGTCTAGACGGAAGTGTCCCTGTCTTCTCCAGAACTTTTGTCTTGGAAGGGGTGCAGTTGTCTCCATTGCCTTCGGACAACTGTCCCCAGTGTCTTCCGCTTTTTCAGGGAAGACACACATGACAGGAAGCGTCCACCTCTGCACTTCCAGCTGCTAGACGGGCTCCTGGCTGTCTAGGACATGGGATCATTTTGGGCTCGTTTGCTTTTCATCCTACTTCCTACATCCTTTTGTGTAACCACACATATATTTTGCATTGACTCTATTTCTCTCGAGAAGCCTACAACGTGTCATACAGAACAGCTTCATAGCAAGAGTTTTCTGGCCTCCTAAGGCAACTATAGACCCTCCCAGCAGCCACGTGTGGCGGTGAAAACAAGTGACTTTAAGTTTTCTGAGCCTAGGATGGAGCCATTTAACCCAGGAACGCAAAGTGAATTTGTACTACTTTTTCCAAAATGTAGATGCCATATAAGTTAAGGAAAAAGGGTACTATTTATTGAAGAAATTATGAAGTGTGCTCTAATGTTACTAAAATAACTCCTCTTTGGACATGAATATTACTGCCAATCGATGACATAGAAACAATAATTGTTATGTATTCAAGGGGATTTCAAGCATACAAGAATTTATTTACCCTTCATTTCAAAATGTCAAAAAATAAGCAAAGGATGTCTCTTAAATCCAAACATGTATTAAAAGTAAGTGCAACATACAATGTTACTGTTCATTGTATCTTCGGGTGTAATTATATGTGAGCAATTTCATATTGCAATATGTGTCATTTAATACTTCATCGGTTTGCTCTCTAGTCAAACTAGTAAAAAAATCAGCAGTACTCCTCAACTCCTCTATCATCTTTACTCCTTACATAGAGTAAAGACCCAGAGGGCTGCTGGGAAGTCCTTGAACTGTCTTTTGAAGGTGAGCCAATAATTAACCATAAGTAACAATAAATGTGTTACATTTATTCATTAAATTCTGTTGGTTTTACCTCCTCATTCCCTTCTGTATACAATAATAATCCTCATTTTAATTTTTTTGCGGTACCGGGGATCGAACTCAGGCCTTTCTGCTTCTAAGGTAGACGTGTGGACGTCGTGCCACTAAGCAGAATCTGCCACTCCCCGTAAACATTATTGAAGACTCACTCTTTTCTTGCCCAGACTTTTCAAAGGCTACCAATAAATCCCCGTTGTGAAATCTTTTCTCCCCTCCAACCCATACTCCATATAAAACCAGAAGTGTTCTTGCTAATAAAATACAAATCTGGGGCTGTTACTTCCTCTCTGAATCTTCAGTGGGTCCCAACTGGATAAAGGAGGAAACCTAGACTTTGGACAGTGACATAAGACAGTTGCTGCCTGTCTCCCTCTGCTGTCGCACCAAGGCTCAGGGATGGTGACTAGGCTGTCCTTGTCATGTCTGTTCTCTGAAGTTTGAACGAGCCATTAGCTTTGCTAAGGAGTCTTTCTCCTCCCTCCTGCTGGCCTAGAGGGTTTTTGTTCATCTTTACCACACACTTTCATTCCCATGTCCCCCATGTCCCTGACGCAAAGGGTTTGAAGTGATTCTAGTACCTATCTTTATTTGGATGTTAGTGTACTCTGTTGGAACAGCCCTATACTATCAGCACCTCCAAGACAACTTGTCTATTATCCTGTCGATGCAAGAAGACTGACAGAGAGGAAAGAAAGGTAGGATTCTTGGTCCTAAGAGTTGGCCACCTTTCCCAAGCCGGGGCTCACTAAGAGGGCAAAGCCAGACAAGGAAGCTCCGTGAGTACTTCTTAGAAGTTGAGGATCCTCCATCTGCTTCCAGCTGGGATTCTTTCTCCACTGCAGTATTCACAAGGTCACTGAGTTGGTATCGGGATGCTCTGGTGAGAGGTTTCTTGCCAGAATTACAGTAACACAGACCACTTACCAAGAGTTTATTACGTACCAGGTACTGAACACACAGCACTTATGACCCATAAAAAAACACTTTGTCGGGGTCAGGATTTTAGCTCAGTGGTTCCAGCACTTGCCTTGTAAGTGCAAGGGCCCAGGTTCAGTCCCCGGGAAACACATGCAACAATGCTGGATGTGGTGACTCCCGCCCACCAGCAATCAGAACCACATACTACAGTGCTGGATGTGGGGGATTGTTGAGTTTGAGGTTGAGTTCAGGACCAGCCTAAACTACAAAATGAAACCCTGTCTCAAAACAAAAACAACAACAACACCTTGTTGTACATTTTATGTTCTTTTTAATAAAGATGCGAAAGGGGCTGGGGATATATCTCAGTGGTTCCAGCGCCTGTCTTGCAATCGCAAGGACCCGGGTTCGATCCCCCGGCAACCACATACAATACTGGGTGTGGAGACTCACGCCCAGCAGCAACCAGTACCACATACCACAGTGCCAGGCATGGTGGCTCACGCCTGGAATGCCAGTACTTGGAGGCAGAGGCAGGAGGATTGCTGTGATGTGAGTTGGAGGCTGAGCTCAGGGCCAGCCTGAACTACAAAGCGAGACCCTGTCTCAAAAAAATCCTTAAAAATAAATAAATAAATAAATAAAGATGAGGAAGCCGATGCTTTGAGAAGCTAGATTACTTTTGGTGACTGGCATGTAAATGTAATTCAGAATTATTAGCCTTTGTGATTTAAAATTTTTTTTTTCTGTTTCTATTCTTAAAAAGGGTAGTAATCTTAAATAATGTGTTGCTGATGTTCACGTTTCAGCTTGTTTTAAACATCTCATTTCTTTCTGGTGTGTTAAAGAATTTAAAACTTCTTTACTCTTTCTAGAAAATAGGAAACATAATAAAGTAGGGAATAGTAATACATGTTTTATTATTTTTCATTTTTTAATGGATCTCAGACCACATGCACACAATATTTACTGATTTGTTCCTCCCAACATACTACATCGGGTAATTTTGCACACAATGAGATACCAGGTGTAAATTCCAGATAGCCAAGGACTCCCTCAAGGTCACACAGCTGATCCAAATCGAGCTGAAATTCAATTTTGTATCTTCCTTCTTCAAACTTCCCCTGTCAAGCCTCATCATCAACATATCTTTCTAATTTATTGGAGGACTGTATTTCATTTACGCAGCAATTTATCAGCATGTAAATGCTGGAAGCCGAGGGTGTGCGTAAGTTATTTCTGAAATTCCACTTGTAAAAATGATTTTTAATATAAGTCACAGTTGCATTACATGGTTGTCATCGCTAAGAGCTCTGAGGTTGTCTTCTGTTTAAAATTTTTGATAATTAAATGAACAGCAGTCCTTCCCATGTACATTTCTTAAATGTAATTAAATGATACCCCTATAGAAAGCACTATTGTGAAATGGATGTATAATGATTAAAGGGTTTAGTACATATAGAGTAATTTTCCCTAGTGCTTAAAAGGTCACCAGAAAGAAAAAAAAGTGACAAATATGCTGTTTTAAGCTTTTTTTTTCTGCCACTTTAAAAATGTCACAGTAAGTGAAAGGAAAAAGCTGCCCGATAGCAGATGAACGGGTATTGACGGCTGCAGCAGTGCTAAATGCTGCATGGCAGAAAAACCTAGTGCAGAAAAAACAAACCGTATTCACGTTTCCATATTGCTTCTTATTAAATTTCCGTTAAGAGGCCTTAACTTTAATTTTTATGTGAATTTGATACGGAAGGCAATTCTTTAGACAAATACATGCAACCCCAGAGAAGCTAGGTATATAATATAGGACATTTAAATCATGCACTAAATGTAAAATTATCCTGACAGCACATGTGATATTTTATAGTGTCCATATGGTATTGCATATGCAGCTTATAATATGCAACTGGTTTCTGGATAACATATGATATAGATATAAAGCACACCCACAAGCTTAGAATTCTATGATTATACGTACACACACACACACACACACATACATACACACACACAGAGGAACAAAATATTTCGGGTTTTTGTGTTGAATATACATTTCACCTCTGCGTCCATGTATTCAGGTTATAGAGGGCTCGAGTTACTTCTGGGACTGTTAGAGTTTTTCTTTTTTCTTTTTGGCTTGAATAACTCCTTCCCCAGAAGCCTGGAAAATTCATCATGTTGGATAGCCAGGTGTTCTCCATTTGCAAATATTACTACCTGATAGGATTAGAACAAGATTTAATTATGAGAAAAGGGAAATAAACAATGCAGCAGCAGCAGAAAGTCCCACCGTGGCCCCTTAGCCAGGGAGCGTCCTACAGGCCGCACCTTCTGCGGGAGTCCTCCTGGGTCTGTCTGCTTTTTCCATTCTGGACAATGAGGCTTCTGTTCATTCTTGGACCCCTCCCCACCTTGAGTACTGCGTTCATTACCTGTCATGTACTCAGTGCTCAAAACTACTCAATCCATGAGAGATGGCAACTCTGTCGTTACCTAGAATGGAATACCTTTCTGAGGGTTTTTAGTATTGAGATAATGTGAGATATTTTCGTTGCCAGGATCCCCAAATAAATGAAATCTGTCTTTAATTTTCCTACAATCTCTCCACTTTAGGACACTATTTCTTTCAGTGTTCTCTGGTAGAAGTAAGTCTAAGTCCTGTCCCTGGGAGTTTCTGGTTATGCAGGTTAAGAAAAGAAATGAGCAGAATTACCAAACACTGTCCTAGGTTACACAGTAATAATCCACAAGGGGAGAGAAAATAGTACTGATGGAAAAATACTTGGACTATGGGGTTTTACTTTTTAAAAAGAATGTTTTCAAACATGTTTAGAAAATAGAACCTGATACCAAAAGATTACATCAACAAAAGTACTTCGTTGTGTAATTTGAGTATTTAGCAGCACACGTAAATTTTGGAGATGAATGCTATTTTTTTTCAATTCAAATCTTTATTGGTACATTATGCATACACATCATCATCAAATTCAACATTGAGAATTTGTACCGGGATATAACACACTTGATTCTCATTTTTCCCTTCCCTATCTATCCTGCAACCCCATCCCTATACACATAAGATTTATTTCCTTTTTTAAAATTACTATCACATTCTTTTTCCCCTCATTATTTACCCCTAGACTCTCTTTCCTTTTAAATATGTTCTATTTCACAATATCAACCATCCATACTAGAACTCATTTACATCTTCATTTTCTCATACCAGAGAAAACATACGATATTTACATATTTGTGACCTATTTATTTCATTTATGAGGATGTCCTCAAGGTACATCCATTTGAGTCTGAATGACTCAATCTTATCATTTTTAATGGCAGAATAATACTCATTCTATAAAAGAATCACATCTTCTTTTATTTTTAAAATTTATTATGTGGTGGATCAATAATCATACCTAGAAACAGTTTTATAAATAATATAATTTAATTGTACCAAGTTATATTCAAAGGGGCTAATGAATGTCAGCATTGCTTAAAAAGAGGAAATACGATTTTCGATCTCAGTATGTGCTTATGTGTTAAATAGATGTATTTAGCTTTCCCAGCTAGTTTCACTGTGGTTTAAATGCTTGGAAGCATCACTAAGCTTTCTGAACTCTGGTTAGTTTCACTATTTTCTTTTTTTTTTGAGACAGGGTCTCGCTTTGTGGTTCAGGCTGGCCCTGAGCTCAGCCTCAAACTCACATCACAGCAATCCTCCTGCCTCTGCCTCCCGAGTGCTGGGATGACAGGCGTGAGCCACCACGCCCGGCACTGTGGTATGTGGTACTGGTTGCTGCTGGGTGTGGGTCTCCACACCCAGGATTGTTATGTGGTAACCGGGGAATCGAACCCGGGTCCTTACACTTGCGATACAGGCGCCGGAACCACTGAGCTAACTCCCCGGCCCAGTTTCACTATTTTCTACAATAATAATTTCTGTAACTTTGTTACCAAAGAAATCTCTGCTTAGACTTTGTGGGTATTTTGAGTTATGCCTTCATG
This sequence comes from Petromus typicus, assembly GCA_004026965.1. Taxonomy (NCBI): domain Eukaryota; kingdom Metazoa; phylum Chordata; class Mammalia; order Rodentia; family Petromuridae; genus Petromus; species Petromus typicus. The sequence continues at coordinate 10,510 of PVIR01028788.1, read as the reverse complement.
TTACCAAACCCCTCCCCCCAAAAAAACCCCCAGATTATCAACCTATTCATGCCTACTACGTGGTGCCCATTGAAAAGTCAAACCGTGGCTTCCACTCACTTTTTCCTCACGGAATTGACTAAATTTTCCAATGAAATCAATCACATATTTGATTACCTAATTACCTAATAATACACCTGCCTGGCTGAGGAAGACAGGAAACATTATCAGAGCCTGGTTGCTCATGGCCAGCTGTGGTGCAGGCTGGGAAGCCACTACTTCTATTTACCTTACCTGCTGGAGGACTCCTTGTCACTTTGTATCCCTGTAAGGAGTATTTCTTCTTAGAGGAAACATAGCGATCATATTTCTGAACTGGCTTATTAATGGAACTGTTAGGAGTTTTTCAGTGTCCTGGTCAGATCCAAGGCCTGTTAGTCCCCAAGGGTAGGAGCACATAGGGTAATTAGTCATGTTTTCATCTAGCAGGAGGTGAGACTCATATTTTGCTCCCCATACTTCACCTTCTCGCCATCACTCTTGGAACATTTTGCGGAGAAGTTGGAAAGTTAGAAGTCAATAGCTGTCCATGTTCTCTTCAGATGATCCTGGCAGGGATGTGACTGATGCTGTATCTTTGGTGGAAAAAAATTAAAATATATCCGTATATGTTTCTGAGTGTATGATGAGAGGAGAGGCTTGTGTAGGTCCGTTAAGATGTCTTCATAGTGACTTGGGTCACAGAGTTTATTTCTGGCCTCCCAAGAGAGGCTGCTGGATAAAGAAGCATAATAAAAGTTTAGGGGATGGTCCTCTGGTACGTACCCCTTAATCGGAGGGAGTTTGGAAAGGGTAGAGTCTAACAGTGTAAATTAGAATTTGGCTGGAATACCAGGATCGATACCTCTCTTGGTGATAAAATAATGAAGTCTGTTCATTATCCCGGAAAGCCTGACCAAGAAACAAATGTGTAGAGCATTTATTTCTTAGTAGAACTCTGACCGTGTAAAGCCAACACGTGGGCCTTTGTCTCCTTAACTGACCCTGCTTGCCAATCGTAATGGCTGCTTAGACTGAGTATATAGTCACTAGACTCTCCTTAACAGGATTGATCTTTTCCAATTTTTTGTCTTCAGGTACATGGACATAGTGATATCCCAGTGACTTTCAGTTGCCATTTGGAGCTTCCAGGTGGCCTAAATGACCTGTGTGAATAAGAGGAGTGCTGCTGGGAATCACATAGACTCTTAAGTAATCAGAAAATTGATTTATAGAGCTCATAACTCAAGCCCATGGACTAGCTAAGGTGTGAAAATAATTTTGGTGCAAAGACATGTTAGCACACCAGATACTAAGTTACTAAACAGTACCTTGGGGGTTGGAAGGGTTAATGTGATTTTGGAAGTTGGGCAAGTTACTCCCAGAGAGTAGCGCAATATGTGTGGATACGATGAATGAACCATCATGATCTTTTCCAGTATCCGATTCACCTTTGAATTCTATTTGAGACTTGTTTCAGCTCAAATTTTAAACTTATAACCTGTGAACTTCTTGATGGCATTTTAAATCACATCACCGCCTTGGATATTCTTTCACCTTCTCACAGTGTGTTTATTATACAGTTTTCAGAATTGTTTATAGAAAAGACCTTGTTTGAAATTTTGTTTGGGTCCTAATTTTTTCCCAAGAAGAAATGACTACAGGGTTTTGCTTGTATTAACTGTCTTTGAAGTTTCTAAGAAATTTTCCAGTGTTAAGAGCAATTTTAAGCATATATTTTAAATGATATGTAAGATGCATGAATACTTGAAATGTGTGTTTGACATGTTTTCAATCTATATCTTAGTAACATATACTTCATACATATATCATGTACATATGATACTATATATCTTGTATCACACACAGATATATCCATATGGATAGGTATATGATGATCAAAATATACAGTGAATGTTTAAATGAAAAAATATTCTAAGACACAATGCCATTAATCCTTCTCAAGACATCCCCCTTGGCTTTCAACACCCTCACGCTATTGGTCCTGCCATTTTCTGAAGTAGATCTGGAAGCCCTCTTTGATGACTCTCTTTATGAGAGGTGATGAAAAAAAAATAGGATGAATGTTGCTGCCAAGTGCCAGTCAACAGGAAGGCGGGCTCTAAAAATATGGCGGCGTGTCCTCACCCACCTCATTCACTGGATGTGGCTGTCTGCGATTTCTGACTCTTCCCTAAAGAGAAAATAACCAGGAAAGAATCATGTGAGGACATGTAGGCAGCCATGACAGTGCAGCTAAAGTTACTGCTGAGAGAAGACTTCCGGGACCATGCAGAAAAGTGGCAAGATGGGAAAAAGTGATAGGAAGTGTGTTTCAAGCGAGGGCGAAGATTTTGGGGAGAATTAGTGGTAATGTGTCATTTATTTTAATATTTAATTTTTAATTACAAAGCTCACCAATAGGAGTAGAAGATGTAGAACACACTGAATTCAGTGAATTCTAGTGTTTGGAGATAAACAGAGATTTAGGTGGAGAGGACAAAAGAAAAAGCATGACTTACATATGTAATGTTTTATTTTTCTTAAAACAGTATGGCAAATGTTGGCATTTATTAAAACTATATAGTAGATACATATATGTTTATTCTTTTTTTTTTTTAAGGTTTTTTTTTTTTTTTGAGACAGGGTCTCGCTTTGTGGTTCAGGCTGGCCCTGAGCTCAGCCTCCAACTCACATCACAGCAGTCCTCCTGCCTCTGCCTCCCGAGTGCTGGGATGACAGGCGTGAGCCACCACGCCCGGCACTGTGGTATGTGGTACTGGTTGCTGCTGGGGTGAGTCTCCATGCCCAGTATTGTATGTGGTTACCGGGGATCGAACCTGGGTCCTTGCGCTTGCAAGACAGACGCCGGAACCACTGAGCTATATCCCCGGCCCGATACATATATGTTTAAAATATTTTTGCAGTGCTGGAGATCAAACTCTGACCCTTGTGCTTCCAAGTTAGGCATGTATGATTTGGGCTAAATCCCTGGCCTCTAAAATATTTTTCTTTCGACTCAAAGAAACTTTCAAAGGGAAATGACTTAAACTACTTTTTTTTTGAAGTTGTCTTCCTACTGAACTCTTTCTTGTCAATTTATTTTTATTTAGTTTCTTAAATTCTTGTCCTTTTTTTCTTCTTTAAAAAGCCAGAAAATCACTCTGGCATTGTTTTAGAAATGATGAAAATCTCATTTAGATGTGGGTGAAAAATAAAATCCTTGCTAATTTATCAAAGAATTTATTTTTTAAAAAAAACATTAAGTCTGTCCCTCAGACTGTCACATCATCCTTACGGGGCTTCTCATAGTCTTTAGACTCTCCATCTGCTCTTACTAAAAGGGGAACATCAAACTAGTTTGTTAGACGTGACACAATTAGATTTCAGATGCTCAGTTGCCTGACCATTTGTAAAAGCATTTTCTGGAAATTAGGGAGAGACCACAGAACTCTGACTTTCTCTAAGACTTTTATTTCATCTTGATTTTGTGTGGCTTTGGTTTATATTTCTATTCAACTGCTTCCATCATGAATATGAATGGGTTCAAAATCTTTCCTTCTGAAAAGCATTTCCACTGGTAATTAGTCTATGATTATTTCTTTTCTCTTCCACTTTTTCTTCCATTGTTTTGTTGGATTATATGTCTTATAATTAATAGCAATCAGCCCATTGTCAAGTTGCATTTCCTGTAGTCTGAACGTTTTATAGGTCAGAAGATTCAATGGGGAAAAGAATGATCATGTATATATGTAGTTAGGCACATGATAGCTATGAAATCTTGAAGGTCAAGGAAATCGATGACCTTGCCAACAAAGTCTCAGGATGGCAGTGTTTTGAGATGATCCCCACGTTTCTTGATCATACCACTCAGTGTTGATAATTTAGTTACATAGACAGATTTGATTTATCTCAGCTCATAAAATAATAATGCGTACATCTGACGCTAACTAACTTATTCTGAGAAAGGTGATTATTTTCTTGTTTCTCTCCCTATAGAAGGGGATCGAGTAGAAGGAAACAGAGGCAATGAAATCATGACCAGATGTTTGGTAATTATGGTCAGACCAATAGGGGTTGCTTGAATGGCTTGGACCAGAAGCGTCCTTGTCTGAGACCACGTTATTTGGGTTTCCTGCTCCACTGGGCCGCCATGCTGGCTTCTCTACAGTGTGCCACCGCTGGCATCTCACATTCCCCAGTCTTCATTTGCCCCTTTTACCCCCAGACTGGCTGTACTGAAAATGACGACGATGATGATCATGACTTTATGTCCATACCTTAGCTAATGTAGGTAAAGCTCTCAGATGAATCGATGTTGACTGCTAGAACAAGGGGGTCTGCAAATCTCAGCAGGAAAAGATTGGTCTGCGGCAGCCCCAACTTGGACTTGCATTCAGATTCTGCCAGTCTGAGCCAGATGGCCATGGACAGGTTATGTAGCACCTTCATACTTTTCTCAGGGAGAAGTAGGGAAAATAATTTTCCTAATTTCACAATTTGGTGCAGGCTAAATCATACTAAAAAAGCACAAGGACACTCAGTATGCATTTAGTATGGCTTATTTTAAAAAAATTTCACTAGTTTTTTGTTTTTTCACAAAACTCAATTACTCATATAACAGGTTTTTCTTTCTTTCTTCCTTTTTTTTTTTTTTTTTGAGACAGGGTCTTGCTTTGTAGTTCAGGCTGGCCCTGAGCTCAGTCTCAAACTCACAGCAATCCTCCTGCCTCTGCCTCCTCAGTACTGGGATTACAGGTGTGAGCCACCACGCCCAGCACTATGGTATGTGGTACTGATTGCTGGGGGGCGTGAGTCTCCACGCCCAGCATTGTGTGTGGTTACTGGACCCTTGAGCTTGCAACACAGGCTCCAGAACCACTGAGCTAAATTCCTGGCCCCATGTAACAGTTTTTAATCTCTGGATAATTCTGATATATATTGACCATCCACTTTGCCATGTATCTGTTGTAGATAATAAAAGTAATTCTTTTCCCTTTAGACTTCTTAAATACACGTACAGGCACACTGACAAATAAACTTAGACACATAAAAATTTTAGTGAGGTTGTCTGTGCATTCAGCAGTTCTTGAATTAGGCAGCATCAGACCCCAAATATCTCAGTGCTCGAGAAGAGGAAACCTTTATTAGATGTTTGCTCCCCTAACAGAGAAATCTATTTATCATCTAAAGTGGAAAGTCCCTAGTGAGAAATGGGTTGGCAGTTTCCAGTTAGATTTTGTTTCACTTTTACCTTTGGTTGTAGTTTTCTTGCTTATCCAGGTGCTAGAGCTGTCAGCCTGACGACCTCCTGGGGACATTAGTGTCAGCAGAGACACGCTAAGTACAAATTCTGTGGGTTAGTTGCAGTAGGACACCCAAGAAGGTGAACTGACTTATTTACTATTATGCGGTCATTATTACAAAGCATGAAAAATGCTTGGTAGTTTATAGGAAAGTCAGTAGTTGGCAGTATATTTTACAAAGCGAGGGAGAAGACTTCATTGGTTTCTAGCAGTTAAATGCACAGCTATTTTCCTAAGGCATATTTACATTTGCATCCTTCTGAGCCTTGTACATAAGTCATCCAGTTCTGTGTTTTGATGATGGGGATTAAACCCAGGTCTTTTGTCCTGGCTGTTACTGAATCACATCCCCAGCCCTTTCTCATTTTTATTTGAGACAGAGTCTTGTGAAGTCATTGAGTTGCCCAGGCTGGGCTCAGATCTGTGATCCTCCTAGAGCGATGAGGTTATAGATGGTTATATATTTGGCTGCAGTAGTTTTAAAGAGAAATAGTCTAGATAAAACTGAATTGGAAACTATTCAGTAGTTTTTCCAAACATCTTGGGAAGATGAACCTCTTGTAGTTGTGGGCCCAGTCTCTCCTCCAGGAACTTAGGATCCTCTAAAAGGTATCAGAAGTGGGGTAGCCTGACCTTCCCCCAGCCTCGTAGTCCAGCATGAAACTAAAATTAAGGCTGTCATTTTACAACTCAAGAAGGAAAAGTGAGAGGAGCTGTATTCCTTGGATAGCTGCCTGTCCTTCCTCTCATTGCCCCAGCCTTTGCCTTTCCTCACCGATCAACCACCCCAACCATTCTCCCTCACAGACATCTCACTCAGAAGCCTCTTCTTGCGGTGGAGAATCTTGCTGCTCAAAACTGTCTTGTGGAAGAGCAGCATGAACACCACCCGTCCCCTCATTAGAAATGAAGATCCCTCAGCCCCACTGAGGAGTCAGTCTTCGCCTTCACAGGATATCCAGAGGATTTATGATTTGAGAGAACAGTCCTGTTTGAGCAGCTCTGGTGAGATGGGAGTTTTCTCAGTATCACAGATTCATAGTCCCGCAGGTTTATACAAACAAAAACCCAAAACACAACAAAACAAGTGAAGACAAAACCAGAAGATTTTATTTCAAGCTTGTCCAAGGCTGTGCCCTCTAATTAATTCTATATTTTTATACTCACATTTCTCACTTATAGAATCCATGAACTTTGTGAGGAAATAAAATCTCACGCTCGAAATGTCCCCATATTTTCCATTTCTTTTCCATTTCATAGCTGTTATTGCACAGGAGGCCTGAGCTTCTGGGAGTGGCGCTCTCAGCTCCAATAAAAACACAAAGAGGCAAATACTTTTTTTTTTTTTTTTAAAAATCAGACTTCAGGAAAGTTTCTGCTTTTCCATTTTCTTTATTTTCATTGTCTGTACTTCATCTTCCGGTCTTAATGCTTCTGTCACTTTTACAGGACATATCCTAGGATTTTCCTTTTTCCATTTTGGTTTACTTATTTATTTTATTTTTTGGAATGATTGGAAGAGATAGGCAATCATCGAAGATGTTTATCAAACTCAGCCAAGGCTGTTTAGTTTTTGCAGGTACCAACAAGGTATTTTTGAGAATAGAATATCACACAATGTGGGCCCTAAGAATGATATTCCTGCAGGAGCTTAGTATGTTTTGGCGAACTAAGGGTTGATTGTGGAGACTTTTGGAAGATTCTTGGAGAGAGAAATCAAGGGAGCCAAGTCTTCCATGGTGAGAGAGCTGAAACTTTTCTGCTGAGGTCACTGCTAAGCTTGGGGATTAAAATCTCCAATTCAAATCGACATGGGTCTCTTGGTCAACATCAGATGATATGGAAAACCTGATTTTCTTATTTTATGAGACTCTCTGGCTACTTCCTCTTTGTTCTAAGACAGTTTTCTAGCACATATTGCAAAAGGGTTTTTAGGTCTAAGATTATATAATATATCCTGCCATTATGTTTTTCTGAGAACTGTTGAATAATATAGTTACTAACAAGAAAGTAATTGGAGTTTGCAATGTTTTGGCTTCTGTTCAGGAGGCTTGGCTGTTTTTGATTTTTTCTGCGTCGGTCCAGGAGGTCCATAGCTGTCCTACGCTGACCCAGAAGGCTTTGCGGTCTGGGGAAGAGTAAGCAGCATTGGTATTGCTTATTCAGCATGTTCTCTCTTTTTGGATCAACGTATAGTGGCTTCTGGTCAGGTTTTGAATCGATTTTAGCATGGTCTACACGATGTGTAAAGTAGTATTTAATCCTCCCATCTAGGGTTTGCCTTCTGAAAGCAGTTACTACATGAAATTGTCTAAGGCTACACTGGTCACTCTCAAAAAACACACCCACAAATAACAAATAATCTCCTCTTATAATTAAAGTTTCCTATATGGTCATTAGACTTTTAAAAGAGTGAATTTCAGTGATTTCACCTTGTCAAAAATGACACATTTCAGAAAATTAAAAGTATGAGTTGTACAACTAAAAATTGACATATATCAAATAAATTATTTGTCTTTCTGATGAATAAAAGTCTACAAGTTACTAGGTAACTTCAGAGTCTGGGTTATAATCATTGGTTGATAACAAATCAAGCAAAAGTACATTTTTTCATAGAATTAAAGAAACTTTGGGCAGACCTGTTAGAGAATGTCACAGTATGACATCGAACAGTCAAGCTGTTTCCTTTTTGCTTTACTTACAAGTGTTGTATAATTTTTCTTAGTCATCTCCTCCTCCCCAATTATTAATAATTGGCAGAGATTATTCTTAATCACTAGAAGCATAGCAAGAATAAATTCTGGTGTTCTGAGATAAGGCAGGGTGACTATAATGAATAGGAATATACTAGATCTTTCAAAGAGTTTAGAAGAGAGGAATCTGACTGTACTTATAATGAAATGAAGAACATTTAAAGCAATAGATACACCTGTTACCTCGATGTGCTCACTATCCACTGTATATATTAATCAAAACATCACACCATATTCCATAAAAGGGTTAGTAAATTGTGTTTTGTCCCCATTCATTTACGTTAATGGAGCAATGAATTTATATATATATATATATATATATATATATTTTTTTTTTTTTAGACAAGAGTCTTGCTTTTGTAGTTCAGGCTGTCTCTGAGCTCAGCCTCAAACTCACAGCAATCCTCCTGCCTCTGCCTCCCGAGTGCTGGGATTACAGGCATGAGCCACCATGCTCAGCACTGTGGTATGTGATTCTGATTGCTGGTGGGTGTGAGTCACAATGCCCAGCATTGGTATATGTGGTTACCAGGGATCGAACTTGGGCTCTTGCACTTGCAAAGCAGGCGCTGGAACCATTGAGCTAAGTCCCGGGCCCACAGATCATAATTTTTATAAATGGGTCTCTCAGACATATAGTCAACACCAATCGAGTCAAGTGGTGTTGAACCAGAGAATTAACTTCAGTCTAGTCACCTTCTGACTTCCTTATTACACATAGTTTAAAATATTTTCTTCCAAGTTCCTGAGCTTTCCTTTACTTTCTTCCTTGTCTTTTAAAAGGTGAGAGATTTATACAATCTGAAGAGAAACCAGTGTAGTCCCCAATCTTTTATTCTTTCTTCTTTAGGAACTTCTATAGCCCATCTCTGAAATTTGCCATTTCTTTTTGCTTTACAAAATAAGTACACACAAAAATTCAGAATAAAGCAGAGAATGTTACTCTAGTGAGATACAGAATTTCTGTTACACCAGAAGATAACAGAAAATACAAAGAACATCTTTTTAGTATTTCTTACTAAGAACAGATTAGCTACTCTAATAAAAGTTTTCATTTTAACAGAAAGAAACCTAATTCTTAGCCTTTTACTAAAGTGTTATATTTTTAGTGAATGCATTAAACTAAGCATGTTTTTCTTTTTTACATGTGCTACTTGTTCTTCTGTTGTGTGATTTGCATGTATAAGATCAAATATTGAAGACCGAAGCAAGTACTATTTCCTTTCTGTGGCCTTCTGCCATATTCTATTTCCATTTAAATTTGGTCTTCCCAGAATCCTTTCCAAATTCAGAAACAAGACACTTTATTTTAAAACAAAATGACTCTTCTTTTCCTTTGGGATAACCCCCCCCCCCCATATATCCCATATTCTCTCACAGACACTTGTATTTCTCAGTTCTATTGTGTTAGTACAGGTTTGACAACTTTATATATAACCAACAACTACCTTCTTTTAATCAGAGAAAAGATGGAGCTGGGTTATACTTTGGATCTGAAATGTTCCACACCAGCTCACGTGGTGTAGGCTTGATCCCGCTGACGGCGCTGTTGGGAGTGGAAAAAACTCTAGAGGGTTGGACCAGTTGGGGGAATCAGGTCTTGGGACACAGTCCTATCATGGATTTACTTTTTATTTTTTTGTACTGGGGATCGAACTTAGGACCTTGCACTTGTGAGGCAGACACCAGGACCACTGAGTTAAATCTCTAGTTCCAGGAATCAGACCGTGGAAACATAATCTGGAAAGGTGTATTTTCTTCCCTTTTCCTTCCTGTCTGTAGCTCTACTTCCGGCCTTCCATGAGATGAACAGTTTTCTACTTCTGCCATAAGTTGACCAGTTTTCCTCTATCCTGCCCGGCTGCCATGATTTTTCTGTGATTCTGTAGGTAGAAAAAGAATGAGCCCAGGTGACTATAGACTAAAACTCCCCAAGTCGTGAGCGAGGATATAAGTTAATTTTTTTGAGTTTTTGTCATGGCAACAGGAAGCTACATTCTATTTAGTGGAACATAAAGTTTGATATTTTCCCTCACTCCAAATTTGAAGGAAAATAATAATAGCTCATCTAGATGTATAAACCAGTATAAAAAAATTCTAGGGACATCAGATTCTTAGTGTATTATTGAGAAACAAGTACAGCTTTTATGATACTCCAAATTGAGCAAATTAAGAATGAGAGGGGCCGGGGAGTTAGCTCAGTGGTTCTGGCGCCTGTCTTGCAAGCGCAAGGGCCGGGGTTCGATTCCCCGGTAACCACATAACAATACTGGGTGTGGAGACCCACATCCAGCAGCAACCAGTACCACATACCACAGTGCCGGGCGTGGTGGCTCACGCCTGTCATCCCAGCACTCGGGAGGCAGAGGCAGGAGGATTGTGATGTGAGTTTGAGGCTGAGCTCAGGGCCAGCCTGAACCACAAAGCGAGACC
>PVIR01028787.1:0-16200 GCA_004026965.1 Petromus typicus | reverse complement strand
CACTTTGTAGTTCAGGCTGGCCCTGCGCTCAGCCTCCAACTCACATCACAGCAATCCTCCTGCCTCTGCCTCCCGAGTGCTGGGATTACAGGTGTGAGCCACCACGCCTGGCACTGGCACTGTGGTATGTGGTACTGATTGCTGTTGGGAGTGAGTCTCCACACCCAGTATTTTATGTGGTTACCGGGGGATTGAACCCAGGTCCTTGTGCATGTATGACAGGCGCCAGAACCACTGAGCTAAGTCCCCAGCCCTTCCCCATCTTTTTTTTTTTTTTTAGGGCTTTTGAGACAGGGTCTCGCTTTGTGGTTCAGGCTGGCCCTGAGCTCAGCCTCAAACTCATCACAGCAATCCTCCTGCCTCTGCCTCCCGAGTGCTGGGATTACAGGCGTGAGCCACCACGCCCGGCACTGTGGTATGTGGTACTGGTTGCTGCTGGGGTGAGTCTCCACACCCAGTACTGTTATGTGGTTACCGGGGAATCGAACCCGGGCCCTTGCGCTTGCAAGACAGGCACCGGAACCACTGAGCTAACCCCCCGGCCCTTCCCCATCTTTTTTTATAACAGCTTTACTGACTGCCGTATATGCCAAAGTGAACATAAGACAACTGCACTGAGACATTATTTGTACCACGCAATCCACTCATGGAAAGTATAAATTCAATGATATTTAAAACACAAAGTTGTACAACCATAACCACAATCAATTTGAGAACATTTTCATTACACTGAAAAGAAACTCAATACCCATTCCAGTTACTTCCCACTTCTCCCCAACCTTTTCCCCTATCTGTGCCCTATGCAGCCACTAATCTAATTTCCATCTATATTGATTTGCCTACTCTGGACATTTCATATGAGTAGAATCAAATTAAATGTGGTTTTTTATGATCAGCTTCTTTCACTACCACAATGTTTCATTTCTGTTTTTGTTTTGCCATATTCAAGACCAAGCCTGAGCCTCATGCATGCTAAGCAAGTGCTCTACCATTGAGCTACATCCCCAGCCCTAGGATATTTTCAAGGTTCATTCATATTGTAGGATACCTCAGTACTGTACTCTATTTCTTTTTACTGCTGAACAGCATTCCTCTATATTTTATTTCTCGCATCATCAGTGAATAGAAACTTGGTTTGTTTCCACTGTGACAGTGCAATGAATGAGGGTACTATGAATATTCACAAGCAGTTTTTATGTGGACACTGGCTTTCACTTCTCCTTGGTACACATCGAGAAGCAGAACTCCTGGGTCTGTGTAACCTTCCAAAGTTATACTGCTAAACTTCTAAAGCAGCTGCACTGTTTTCCACTATCACTAGCAGTGTCTGAGATTCCAATTACTCCACATTATTACCTGCCTTTTTGATTAAAGCCATCTTAGTAGGTATGAAGTGGGACCTTTATTAGGTTTTTGACTTGCATTTCCTTGGCAGCTAATGTTAAATGTCTTTTCATTGCCCTGTGGAATCTTTTGCAGAATCTACTCAGATTAGATTTTTTCCCTACTTTTTAATTTGGGTTCTGCTCATTGTAACTGAAGTTTTGACGAGGTTAGTCTCTGTGAGCCCTCTATTGATCCTTCCCTTCTTTCACACACGAGGCTATGCCAGTCTCACTTTTGCTCCCTACTGCTCTGAAACTGCTTGTCAAAACCATCAGCTACCTATACACTAACACTCGATCTTAGCCAAAAGGCTGGGAAGCGATAGCTACCTATACACTAACAAAATCAATGGCTATTCTTCAGTCATTATCTTCTAGCATATAATTTTATGGTTTGCATATTTAAATTCCAAATAATCACTTATTATAATCTATTTTATACTGTCCTGTTTTTGTTTCGTTTTGTTCTCTGTTTTATTGAGCCTCCTATGAGATGAGAAATGTAGCTGGGCTTGGCTGTGCACACCTGTAATCCCAGCACCTTAAGAGGCTGAGACAGCAGGATCACTGTGAGATCAAGGGCAGTCTAAGATACACAGTGAGTTGAAGGCCAGCTTGAGCTACATGGCAAGACCTTGTCCTAGAAAAGGTGAGCAAAGAGAATATTCAGAGAAGTGCATTCAGTACAGCTCATAAGCAGAGTGAATAAAACAGCATCACTATGAGTGTAGGGGCTCAGGGATTTAGGTCAGTGGTGCTGCTGCTTGCCTTGCAAGTGCAAGGTTATGAGTTCACTACCTGGTATGGCAAAAAAAAAAAAAAAAGGAGAATGGGAAATAAGATCTGGAAAATAGGGAAATGCTGGCTAGACAGTGGATTTGGGGCTAGGAATTTAGACATTTTCAGCAGGTGATACATAGTCATTGAAGTTTTTATAAAAACAAACTGTTCTGCAGCAGGTATAAAATTATGTGTGGGCAAGAGGTGAGTGTTAGAAAAATAGCAGGCATTGACACCTTGTGGAATGTGTATTACAGTAGTGAAGATAGGCTGGGTTCAATGGTACAGTTGCTACTCCTCAGAAGGCTGAGGCAGGGTGATCAAAAGTTTGAAGGCAGGACTGGGGTTATAGCTCAGTGGTTCCGGCACCTGTCTTGCAAGCGCAAGGACCAGGGTTCAATCCCCGGTAACCACCCAGCAATACTGGACGTGGAGACTCACCCCAGCAGCAACCAGTACCACATTCCACAGTGCCAGGCGTGGTGGCTCACGCCTGTAACCCCAGCACTGGGGAGGCAGAGGCAGTAGGACTGCTGTGATGTGAGTTTGAGGCTGAGCTCAGGGCCAGCCAGCACCACAAAGCAAGACCCTGTCTCAAGAAATCTTAAAAAAAAAAATAAATAAATAAATAAATAAAAATTAAAAAATAAAAAAGCTACCCCAGGAAAAATATTTGGAACTTGTTTAGTACTCAACTTTATTCCATTTGATCTGCTGGAAAATGGAAGTATAATAAATACACAGAGAGAAAAATCTCTCTTATAAGTATAATTGACTAGAGCATTATCTCCTACTCTCTTTCCTTTTCTTTTTTGCGAATACCAGGGACTGAACTTGGGACTTCATGCTTATGAAGCAGGTGCCAGAATCACTGAGCTAATTCCCCAGCTCCACCTACTCCCTTTCCTAATACACAACTTTGATAATCTCAGGTAGCTGAAGCTTCTCAAAGAGTGAGGATCTGGTGATGCCTATGGTCAGTCCTGTCTCATCATTGCCTCCGGACCCCACGCTGGTCTTCAGTACATTAGCATCAAGAAAAAATGAAAATCTACGCAAGCCAGGTGGGAAACACAAATCCTCCCAAGTTAAACTCAGCCCATTTTCTCCAAAGGAAACGGTTGTTGATGCTAGGAGGAGTTAAACTGTAATAACACATGCCAGGGGGATGACGTCAGGGGAGGCTTGGGCAGGCCCTTTCCAAGAGTGGAATTCCTTTTTAGTCTCAAACCTTTCCTCTTGCAGTCTCACCTACTCTCCGATCTCACTTGCGGCAATTCCTCCAAACAGTTGAGAAACACGGAGAGACCACAGAACTAATCTTTCAGCTTCAGGCTTTTTATTAACTAACCAAGAGTACCCGAAGGCCATTAGAACTAAAGTTGTTTTAGAAGTATATGAAATTATCTTGCAAAACTTATTTTTCAAACCCACATGTCCTTCTTCTGAAACTACTTTAATTCCAAAGAAAGGAGTGGGAATTTAACACTACATTCCAAGAAAGAATCTATCTTTATCAGGCATTATACATTTGTTGACTGTGTTCCTATATTTATCACCAGCCAAAAAAAAAAAAAAAAAAGAAAAGAAAACTAAGTTCATCATGAGCTTCTCCGGAAGCATCTTTTCCCTGAAGTATGTTTCAAAGTGAAATATTCCCACTTTTTTAAGTCAGATAAATAAAATTAATACACTTTACTATAAGCAAGTCACAACAGTGGGTACAAACGGTTTTTCAAACTGATGTCACCAGCAATTATTTTTTATCCCACAAACTAGAGGTGATGACTGCAGCCAACAGTAAATCATGATGTAAAAATTCTCCTTAAAGAAAGCAGCGGATATTTATACTTTGATTGTGTTTTATTTTACCTTCCCCCAAAAGGGAAGAATAATGCTGGGGACTGACAGCTCTATTTCCATTTTTTAAACATTTTGGATGGGTCCAAGGACTTTAGTACATAGACTTGTTCACTTGAGAAACTGAGATCTTTTATTTTTTTTTTCTCTCTCTCTCTCTCTCTCTATGTATGTGTGTGTTGCTAGGGACTGAACTAGGGCCTTCACACTGAGCTACTTCCCCAGTCCTTTTTATTTATTTATTTATTTATTTTTTTTTTTTGAGACAGGGTCTCGCTTTGTAGTTCAGGCTGGCCCTGTGCTCAGCCTCAAACTCACATCACAGCAATCCTCCTGCCTCTGCCTCCCGAGTGCTGGGATTACAGGGGTGAGCCACCACGCCCACCCGGCACTGTGGAATGTGGTACTGGTTGCTGCTGGGCATGAGTCTCCCGGCCAGTATGGTATGTGGTTACCAGGGATTGAACCCGGGCCCTTGCACTTGCAAGACAGGCGCCAGAACCACTGAGCTAAATCCCCGGCCCCCTTTTTTATTTTAAATTTTAAAACAGTTTTGCGGGGTGTGGTGGTTCAAGCCTGTAATCCTAGCACTAGAGAAGCAGAGGTAGGAGGATTGCTATAAATTCAAGGTTATGCTGGGCTACACAGTGAGTTCAAGGCCAGCCTGAACTACAAAGTGAGACCCAGTCTCAAAAAAAAAAGCCACAGTCTTGCTACATTGATACACTGCTGGAAGGCTGAAACTAAGATCACAGTAGAAATGCAAATTAGCTATTGTCACAATTCAAACTCCATCCTGGCATTTTACAAAAGGTTGTAAGGCCACATAAACCAAAGTACTACTAGTCACTGTCCTTAAGGAGTAAGATGTGAGTAAAGAGGAAACTTTATTTTCTAAACTTCCATATGCTTAATTTGAAAACTGCTGTCTTACATTGATCACTGAAAACTAACAGAAGTCATTTTAAAATTTTAGACTTAGGTAAAAAAAATTGCACAAATTATATAAACAAGTATATTCAAAATATTCTTCTCCAGAGAAATAAATATATTAATTCCTATATATCAATGTCAAGACAAAGAGCACTGTGATAATGCGTTTGTCTGAACACACCCAGTGTTCACAGCCGCTTATGTACAAGGGGCCATGTACACAAGCGGCAGTGAGACACACAGCATTTTTTGTTGTTGTCTCACTTTACAGTTCAGGCAGACCCTGAATTCACAGCAACCCTCCTGCCTCTGCCTCCCAAATGCTGAGATTACAGGGAGTGCTGGGATTATAGGCGTGAGCCACCACACCCACCATACTTAACCAGGGGTCTAAACTGGAACCTGACCAGATCCTGGAACCTGTTCCAGACCCTGGAACCACTGAGCTAAATCCCCAGCCCCTCCCCACAGCACTCTTTGATGTAGCAGTGACCAGCAAGAGCCCAGAGAATTCTCACCTGTCAGTACTTACATATCTATTTCCTCTCCGATCCTACCTGCTGCCTCCCAATGTTTCCAGAAAAGACGTAAGGTTTTGAATCAAAATCTACGGCCATACCGCTCATCCTCAATACTATATTAGATTTCGAGGTTGGTTACACACTCCCCATACTGAGAGGAGAGGAAGGAGAGAGCTGACAAAAGAGAGTTTTAGCTATCTTCAAATACAAGAAACCCCAAAATAGGGGAATATTAATTGGGGGGATTCATTTTACTTTATTTTAATGAGTTCTGGGTGACCAGAGAAAGCTGGAGGGAAATGACAAGGAAGGGAACCTACGTGGTACAGTACTGCCTGGATCCAAAGAGTGAAGACAAATCAGAGTTCCCTTTCAAATACACACGAGTCACATAAAATAATATGTATTATATTTGGTAGGGTACCACTGTGAATACATACGTATGTATATTAATGACCAACAAATATAGACATGAATCTTTAATTCTGGAGGACACTGAGTAATGCACAAGCTGGCGTCCATACACTAGTGTTGTGGCTGTCCTGGTCAGAGTTTGTATCTGATCTACCTGTAACGGTCTCTTTACATACATGGGGAAGTGGTGAGAATCTTTCCCTACCTTGTATCATTCTATGACATAAATAAAAAACCTCTTAATATCTAAACATGTTTTCTCTCCAAAGACAGCTACTAATACCCAAAGAGTGTACAGAGTCCTCATGCCACAGCACGAAGTTCCTCTTTATCAGGATTGTGTGTCCCGAAAGGCCAGAAAACTTCCAAAGATATCCCCTGGCCAACGGAAACAGGACTGTCCACCTCTCCCTAGACTGCCGTGTGCCCTGCCACAGTACCTCTCTCTGGCAGCCATGGGTTAGTCGCGAAGACTCCAAAGACCCCTCCTATGCCTGGCTGTCGGCAAGTAGCAGCTCAAAAGCAAGACCCCGAGAACCACGGAGCTTTCTGCCTCAGCCCCAAGCGTGTCATCTCCCCACGCCCTTCTCCAGGGGTCGACAGGGTGTGCAGTCCGAGGAGCACACCCAGGTCTGGAGACCCGCCGCCGCCCGCCTGCTGCCTTCACTGACTACCTGTGATTTCAGCTCTGTGGTGGGTGGCTGGCGGTAGGGACAGGAGGAAGGCAGGGTAAGGGAGAAGGCAGGCAGTTAATGAAAAAGACAAAATAACCTTTGGGGTGGGCCAGGAAGGCAGGGTCTGGGATGATATATTATCCCCGTGGAGATTAGGAAGTCAAACTAACTTCATTTCAAAGGAGAACAAACTCCCAAGTTTGATTTGTTTTTAGTTCCCTTGCCTCCGCGGGCCTCACAAAAAGAGGCTGTAAATTCCTTTAACTCCGGAACCAGGTGAGAACAAGCACCAAAAGAAGTGGTGGAAAGGGAGAGGCGCTGAGACAGGAGCGAGAGAGAAGAATCTGGTTCCCCTCTTAAAGGAGAACTCGAAAACCAAGGGCACTCCCGGATCCCCAGAAAAGGAAGTGGCTGGATTCCAAAAAAAGCGCATTTCTCTACCTTCTTGTTGTTCTTGTTATAGCCAAAAGTCGAAATCCCAGGCCTGGAAGTCACTGATAGCAGCATTTTCTCTTTAATGTTAGGAAGCTGAGAGAGAGGAGAGGGAGAAGGAAAGGGAGGGGGAAAGAGGAAGGGAGAGGGAGAGAGGGAGAAAGGGAGGGAGGAAAAGAGGGAGGGAGAGGGAGAAGGGAGGGGAGAGGAGAAAGGGGAGAAAGGAGCAAGAGAGAGAGAGATGGGAGGGGGTCCTGCGGGTAAGAATGAGCTGGGGCTGCTCCTTTAACGTCACCGAGAGAAGTTAACCAGGAGTCTGACAAGCTCAGAGAGGCATCTCCACTGGGTCCTAATGCCCGTGGTGTTTTGTTTGTTTGTTTGCCTCAGGCCCCGTAGTTACAGCTGGAAAGAAGAATTCTTAGGTCTAACTCTTTTCAAACTCATACCCTTTCTTCTAAGAACAACTTCTGATTCTCATGAGAAAACAATGAAACTTTCCTTTTTCCTGTACAACTCTGCTATAACATTTCAAGCTTTAGGGGCCACAGATTTAACTCAGTGGTTCTGGTTTCTGCCTGGCAAACACAAGGTCTGAGTTCAGTCACTGGCACTGCACATCACAATGCCAGGGCATGATCCCAGCACTCGGGAGGCAGAGGCAGGAGGATTGCTGAGTTCGAGGCTGGTCTGGGCTACATAGTGAGTTCAGGACCAGTCTGAACTACAAAGCAAGACCCTGTCTCAAAAAAAAAAAAAAGAAGAACATATGAAGAAAACTATACTGAAGTACAGTGTGTAAGATGAGCTCAGGGCTTAGCCTATTTTGTATTTAGGAAATGAATATAAAATTTTTAGACTGTGATTCATTAAATTACCCAGGCTGGGCTTAAACTTGGGATCCTTCTGCCTCAGCCTCCCACAGTCCTTGGATTCTAAGTATGTGCCACCATGCTGACTTATTAGCTGATCTCAATGAACTAAAAAGGAATAGAGGATCACACCAGAGAACAGAGAAAATAGCGAATTTCAGACCTTCAGACCCCTGGGCTTCTCCAGGCCACTCTGACTGATGTCTGGCTCTGAGCCGATGCTTAAGAAGGCATTACTAGACTAATGCACACCCTGAACCTCGAACCTGGGGGATCCTTCCATTTCTTTAAAAGTTGGAATCTGTTATTTGACTCGTTATTATTTCCTAGTCTTCA
Organism: Petromus typicus; assembly: GCA_004026965.1. Lineage (NCBI taxonomy): Eukaryota > Metazoa > Chordata > Mammalia > Rodentia > Petromuridae > Petromus > Petromus typicus. The sequence goes on along the minus strand of PVIR01028787.1, from coordinate 7,996 downwards.
AGAGCCATAAAGCTAAAACAAATATAGAAACTCACCAAACCTGGAATTTATGTACAAAGTGAAGTTCACAGAGTTGGGAGTTTGTGAGTCTGCTTCAAGTTCGTCTGAGCTGTAAAAAAAAAATAAATTATACAAATATAAATACATAGACATATGTATTTAAAAAGCACATACTTCACAGAGAAAAAATATATCAAATTTTTTAGGAAAAAACATGATTTAAGAATCAGAACCTAACATCACAGCAACAATACTCACCTCCGATAGTTACACAGAAACGCCCTGGAAGGGGTGCCTTAGTAAGAAAAGAAACTTGCGCCAAAACCTTAAGAATAATACCCAGGAACACTGCTCATCCAAGCAGAAGAGGGTTGTAGAATGAGGCCCCTTCATCAGGCCATCTTGCTGTCATAGCAAATATTCTCCAGCCAAAAATTAACCCTGTCTGCGGTGTAGGAGAAACATGAAGTCCACACCCTGCCTCAAATGAAGTCCTGGCCTCTAGTCTGGTTTCCTTGCCACTTTCTTGCTATGATAATGGAAGAGAGGGCACTTGCTTTCTGCAGGATAAATATACATGTCCACATCCACCCCCAATCTCTAACTTTCAGTTCCAATGGGACAGGAAGTGCCTGCTCAGCTCAAGGGACACAGCAAGGGTGGGAACAGCTCCGATGTGGGAATTGCAACTGAGACTGCAAACAGGAGCCAGATAAAGTAAACAAACAAATAACAGTACCTCTCAGTGCTTTTTTTTTTTTTTTCAAAAGGTCCTTTTTCTGTCCTTGGGGACTTTAATTCAAAACATACCAGTTTATCTATCCTTGGCTGCTGTCTTCTCTTTGGCCTAATATGTCATGTGGGAGCCTTACTCTGGAAGGCCTGATTCATAACAACGGTCTACTTAACCTTTTAAAAACTCTAATACAGGGCCGGGGATTTAGCTCAGTAGTTCTGGTGGCTGCCTTGTAAGAGTAAGGTCCCAAGTTCAAGTTTCATTCCAGTAGCCACATACAACAATGCCAGGCATGGTGATTCACGCCTATCAGCAATCAGTACCACATACCATGGTGCTAGGTGTGGTGGCTCACACCTGTAATCCCAGGATTTGGGAGTCAGAAGCAGGAGGATTGCTGTGAGTTCAAGGTTGAGCTCAGGGCCAGCCTGAACTACAAAAAAGCAAGACCTTGTCTCAAAAAAAGCCCTGTAATATATCATTCTCCCAACATATGTGAGAACCTCAGTTCAAGCACTACAAAAAAATTTAATTTTTCTGACAATAATAGTCACCCTAAAGATGATGTGAAATGGTATTTTACTGTGGCTGTTTTTATTTTCTGGCAAATGGGCAATTTACAGCTACATATATTTCTTTCTTTCTTTTTTTGAGACAGGATCTCGCTTTGTAGTTCAGGCTGACCCTAAATTCACTGTGTAGCCCAGGCAGGCCTCTAACTCATGGCAATCTTCCTGCCTCTGCTTCCTGAGTGCTAGGATTACAAGGCATGAGTCACCACATCCAGCATTGTGGTATATGGTACTGGGGATCAAACTCTACGATTGAATTTGAGATCAAACTTGAGGTGAATTCAGGACCTTGAGCTTGCCAGGCAGAAGACAGAACCCCTGAGCTAAATTCCTGGCCCAATAGCTACATATATTTCTGTAGCACAAAGCGACATCAGAACCCTAACTATTTGGGTGGCTGAAACAAGAAAATTGCAAGTTTGAGCCCACCCTGGTCAATATGACTCAAACTTTATTTTTTTAAGACAGATACTTGCTTTGTAGTCCAGACTCCCCTTGAACTTGCTATATAGCCCAGACTGTCCAGTCCTCCTGTTTCCACTTCCAAGTTCTGAGATACCAGGCTTCAAATGTCTTTTTTTGTGTGTGTATGTGGTAAGTACCTCTCATATTTACTCAACTAGTAATTCTGAAATGTACCAAATATCAGAACTGTATTCACCATACTCATATTGTGCAATAAATTTTTTTTTAGGTTTTTTTTAGACAGGGTCTCACTTTGTAGTTCAGGCTGGACCTGAGCTCAATTTTGAACTCACAGAAATCTTCTAACTTCTGCCTCCTGAATGCTAGGATTATAGTTGTGAACCACCATGCCCAGCTTTAGTTCTTTTTTTTTTTTGAGACAGGGTCTCACCAGGTAGCCCAGGCTGACCTTGAACTCACAGTGATTCTCCTGCCCCAGCCTCCCAAGTCCTGGGATTAAAAGCATGCACTACCATCCCCAGCTATGCTTTATAGTATTAAATCAAATTAAATCTGTCCTTAAATAACCCAGGCATGGTCCTGTAATTCTAGCCCTCAGGTGGCTGAGACAGGGAGATCAGTGGGAACTGAAGGCCACAGTGAGATCAAGGTCAGCCTGCACTACATAGAGAGACATTGTCTCAAAAAAAAAAAGAAAAAGAAAACCAAGCTATGCTTAAATATTTATTATTTCTGTATAGCAAAAACATTCAGAATCCTTTCTTTTGTTTTTAAAGATATTGCCACAGGACGAAAAAGGGAACATAAAAGGAATGAAGATATGTTATGTACTGTGTATATACTAACTCCCCACAATGAATGTGATAATTTTGTACTACACACATATACTAAAAAATATAAAAATTAAGCCTCACAGAACTAGAGAAAACAACCCAAAATCCCTTTGGAAGCAGAAGACACTTAGAACAGCAAAAGTAATTCTGGGCAATAAGGCAAGACAGGGGGCATCACAATCTGTGACTTGAAATTAATTATACTACAAAGATACAGGGGTAAAAATAGCAAAAAAAACCCCACAACAAAGCAAAACAAAAAACACCCCTGATCCAAGGATTAATGAAACAGAAGAGAGGATGCAGAAACAACTCTAAACATACTCAGCCACCTTATCTTTAACAAAGAGGCTAAATGGCTTTTTGAATGCTTAAAATAAAACCTAGACTTGTGTCTTTCACCGTGCACTAAACTACAATCAAAATGGTTTAGAGATCCAAATATTAAAACACAATGTTTAATCTGCTGAAAGGCAGAACAGGTAAAACTCTTAACTGGTTTTTTTTTGTTTTTGTCTTGAGGGTCTCAAACTCACAGCAATCTTCCTGCCTCAGCCTCCTTAGTGCAGGGATTACAGGCATCACCACCACATCCAGTAGATTAGGTAAAACTCCTAAAGACATAGATTTAGGCAAATACTTTATGAACAAAACCCTAATTGCATAGGAAATATAACAAAGAATTTACAACTGGGATCACATCATATTACAAAGCTTTTGTGGGCCGGGGAGTTAGCTCAGTGGTTCCAGGTGCCTGTCTTGCATGCACAAGGACCTGGGTTCGATCCCCGGTAACCACATACAATACTGGGTGTAGAGACTCACGCCCTGCAGCAACCAGTACCACATACCACAATGCCGGGCGTGGTGGCTCATGCCTGTAATCCATCCCAGCATTCCGGAGGCAGAGGCAGGAGGATTGCTGTGATGTGAGTTTGAGGCTGAGCTCAGGGCCAGCCTGAACTACAAAGCAAGACACTGTCTCAGAAAAAAAAATAAATAAATAAAATTTTAAAAAATAAAAATTGAGAAATAAGGTAATAAAGTGTGAAGAATATTAACTTTAAAAAGTATTATTAAGGGCCAGGGATTTAGCTCAGTGGTTCTGGCGCCTGTCTTACAAGCACAAGGACCCTGGTTTCGATCCCCGGTAACCACATACAATACTGGGCATGGAGACTCACCCCAGCAGCAACCAGTACCACATACCACAGTACCGGGTGTGGTGGCTCACGCCTGTAATCCCAGCACTCGGGAGGCAGAGGCAGGAGGATTGCTGTGATGTGAGTTTGAGGCTGAGCTCGGGGCCAGCCTGAACCACAAAGTAAGACCCTGTCTCAAAAAAACCTTAAAAAAAAAAAAAGTATTATTAAGTATGTAGTCTATTTGGTGCTAGTATAATCTTTTTATTTATTTTTATTAAACAGGATCTCACTATATAGTTCAGGCTGGCCTTGAACTTACTGTCTAGCCCTGGCTGTCACTGAACTGGCAGTGACCCTCCGGCCTCAGCTTCCTGAGTTCTGGGTTATAGGTGTGTGCTACCATGACCAATAGTCCTAGTATAATTTTTCAAATGTAACTAAAATGCTAGGTTTTGGAAATGTTCAATTCAGATAATCAAATCTAGGTTATACGATATCCAGAGGGACACACTAGGAGACAGTCAGTAATTAATCAATCATAGTAGAGCATTGGCTACTGAGTGTTTACCGTCTAGAGGCCACCTTCTGAAGGGCCTTAAATGTGTTGCCTTATTTCATTGTACTAACAATATAGAAAGTAGATCACTATTTAATTCACTTCACAGATGACAGAAGTACTGTTCAGGCATTTGAGGTAATTCTTTGCATGTCACTTGAGCTCCTGAAAGACAGGACTAGACCGGTTCTGACCTAGGTGTGCTTCCAAAGGCTAATAAAGTAGATACGATCTCCATATTCATCTGAAAGGTTAAGTAACTTGGCCTAAAGTCACATAAATACTAATTATGGTGTTAGGATTTGAATCTGAGTTTGCCTCTCTCTAAAACCAATGGTTTTCACCAAGTGTAGTGAGGGCCTCATACCTGTAATCCTAGCACTTAGAAGCTGAGGGAGTTGCATTCAAGGCCAGCCTGAACCACACTGAACTACATAGGGAGACCTTGTCTCAAAAAAACAAAATAAAACTATGGTTTAAACTGTTTTAAATATCTATCTATCTATCTATCTGTCTGTCTATCTATTTGCAGTATGGGCATTCAACTCAGGACCTTGAGCTTGAGGACCCTGAGCTTGCCTGGTAGGTGCTGCACCACCAAGCTCCATCTCAGGCCCTTCCTCTTTTAAGAGATGGGGTCTCACTATGTACCCAGTAGGCTCATGGGAGCCTCCTACCTGAGCTTGAGTGCTGGGACTACTGGTGCACACTAATGTGCCCAGTTTTTAAATTCTAAGATACACTGAACATTATGTAACACACAAGGAGACTACAACACATGAAAAATATTGGAATTGATCCAGCAGTACTGCTTCTGGGCATTTACTCAAAAGATTTTTGAAATCAGTACACTTCAAAACACTAGAGAGATTGAATGAGGTGATGTGTACCTTTAATTACAGCAGTAAAGAGGATGAGGCAGGAGGATCTCTTGAGCTCAGGAGTGAGTCTGGACTAGGAAACAGCCTGAGCACATCTTTATTTCCTTTTTAAATTTAAATTTAAAGTTTTTTCCTTCCATTCTTTATTTTTACCCCTATTCCCTCCCTTCCCTTTTACTTCCCTCTTCCTTTGCTCCTCTTTCCATCTGAACATTTTCTTCCTACTTCCCAATCTCTACCATCCATTTTGGCCCTTATTTACCCTTTGGGTTTCTCATATAAGAGAAACAATGTGAAATTTAAACATGTATGTCCAGTTTATTTTACTTGAAATTATGTTCTCAAGGTATATACTTGAAATTATATTATCTAAAAATGTCTTGTTTGTCCTTTTTACAGTGTGGTTCTCCAATGTATAAAAAATTCACATTTTCTTTATCTACCCATCAATGGACACCTGGGCTGTTTCCAAGATTTAGCTGTTACAAATTGTGCTGCTATAAACTTGGGTGTGCACATACCACTGTGGTATTATGTTCTTCATTCTTTCAGAAAGATACCAAGAAGGAGAATAGCTGAGTCAAATTTTTTGAGGGCTCTCCTTACTGATTTCCATATTGGATATACCAATTTACACTCCCACCAACAGTGGAGAATAATTCCTTTTTCCCATAACCCCAATAGAATTTTTTTTTTTTTTTTTTTTTTTTTTGAGACAGGGTCTCAAACTCAGCCTCAAACTCCAACCTGATTTCCTTTCTCCTTGAGTCCTACTACTCCAAAAAATAGACCTGGAGAAAAGGAGGACTTTATTGCATCTTAAGACTTAGCCCCATTTTCCTCTATTTTAAAAGTAGAAACTACCAGACAGAAAGGAGGTAAAAGTTTAATTAAATGTAATCAATTTATGTAAACAAATCCAAAACCCATGATTTTTATTGGTCTGTCCAGTAAATTCAGGGCATAGAAATAAAACAATCCCAAAACACAAACTGATACAGACCAAAGGTGAGTTACTGCAAAGACCACCTACAAAATTACAACCTTCATACTGGTAAGAGCATTTTTTGTGGTTCAGGAGATCAAACCCAAGCCCTCAGGACACGCGTTCCACCACTGAGCTACACCCTCAACTGCCTCACGGTATAGTTTTAAAGGGATCGTGGATTTTGTGAATGGGATGGGCCAGGTAACAGAGTTCTCTGGTGAGATTCAGAAAGTGTGCAGGAGGAGGAAGAATCCAATTTCCTCCAGCATGTTTACTTTGACTTCCTTCTGTTTTGCCCATTATATTGCTCACATTTTTTATGATTTAGTCAATGTCTTCTAATTCTTAGTTTTCACAGGCCCAGCACTAGAGTTGCTTTTGAAGGGGAAAACACAAAATAGGAGTTATTTGTAATTTCTCTAGGGAAAAGAGATATTTTCACCTGCCTCAACTGGTTTGTAATTTTTCCAGAAAAACAAGACTTAAACAAGTATTCCAAGTGGAGGAACTGGGGCTGGGTCAGTGTGGATCTATGAGGTGAAAGATGTGTGCACGCCATGGCTGGCCCTAATCCCCGGGTAGAGAACGAGAAATATGACCGCGGACGTCCCAGACCCCAGCCAGACATCCCGCTGGGCCGGCCTGATGTGGCAACGTGGCTGAGAGGAGGAAGACGAGCACATACCCTCGTGAAGCTCGAGAATGGTTCAAGACTTAAAAACTGTTCCAGTGGCAAAGACATCCCCCCACTCCTCCCTCTACCCACTTCCAATATCAACACTCCCTGTGGATTATCCTTCTTTCTACTGTTTAACTTTTGTGCTCAGAGTGCTATGTGATGGAGGCAAGAAGCTGAATGTAGTTGCTGGTAAAAGATTAAGCCTTCACAAGAAGTGATAAAAAAGCTTAACACTCTAGCTCCCAGCCAGATGTGCTGGTGCACACATACAATCCCAGCACTCTGAGCGGTGAGGCGGGGGACTGGAAATTCAAGCCGAGTGTGGGCAGCTTGATGATTTATCAAGACTGTCTCAATATAAAAAGGGGACAGGATATAGCTCAGTGCAGTAGGGCCTGGGTTCAAGCCCTACTACCAAAACAAAGACAAATAGAACATATTAGCTTCCTTAGGGAAGAAATTTAAGAAAGTATCTAAAACAACAAAGTGAACTTAGTCCTGACCTCCTCTGAGGTAGGATAGATTGTCAGAATTGAGCATCAGGTGTAGTGGTACATGCCTGTGATCTCAGCACTCAGGAGGCTGAGGCAGGAGGATCTCAAGTTTGAGGCCAGCTGAGGATACAGAGCCATTTTAAGGCCAGCCTGGACTATGTAGAAAAGACCTTGTTTCAAAAAAAAAAAAAAAAAAAAAAGTCAGAAAGGAGCAAAGGATGAAAACAATAGCTATTGGGAAGGGCTCTTCACTAGCTGCTCAATATTTTACCTGTAGCCAGGTGTGATAGGGCATGTCTATAATCCCAGCTACTTGGGAGGCTGAAGCAGGACAATTCAGAATTCCTGACCTATCTGGGACAATTTAGGGAAACACTGTCTCAAAATTTTTTTAAAAGGCTAGGAATGTAGTCTAGAGGCCCAGTGGCCCTCGTTTAATCAGTTTAATTCTTTGTTTATATTTGAGGTTTTGATACAGGGTCTTCTATGCAGTCCAGGATGGCCTTGAACTCCTGGCAACCCTCTCACTTCAGACTTTCCCAGGCGTGTGCACCCCCATGCCCAGTATTTCACTATGTATTTCAAAGATAACTGACATCAATTCTGTTTTCCTTCTGTGGATAGCTGGTCTCATAATCAGAAATGCTTATATGAAACAAGGCTTGAATGTAAGAAATAATTTCAGG
>PVIR01028786.1:0-21651 GCA_004026965.1 Petromus typicus | reverse complement strand
AATAAAATTTAAAAATATTGAAATGGTGTCTTTCGCAACGTGTGTATGTACAATGATGAATGTATTAATCATATATTCCAAAATTTAAAATAGTACCAAAAATTAAAAAGTAAAATAAAATTGAAATGTGTGAATTCTAAAAAAAAAAAAAAAAAAAAAGCACAAGCTGAACTCAAACAAATTCTTACTTTAGAGACTTAGAGGCCATGTATATTTATTTATTTGTTTGTTTCACTACAGGGGATTGAACTCAGAGCCTTTGTGCTAAGCAATACCCCCAGCCCACCCCCTTTTGAGGACAAGATCTCAGTAAGTTCCAAAGCTGCCCAGGATCCCATGTATTTTCATGCCAGACCACCCCCCACACACACACACACACATACTGTCCTTTATCTTCAGACTCAAATGTACTGCAGGACCTATCACTGCTGAGGGCCAACTGTGATGCTAATTAGGCCCTCTTTCTTCTTCCCTGCTTCACTCAGAATTCTAGAAGGCGTGGGGGCCTCCCCTGACTGACCCTGGTTTCTCACAAGTGTGTCATATAAACTAGCACTCATGTCTACTACTCCCCCAACACAGTGACCATCACCCACACCCACCCCTTCAATGCCAGCTGCACAGCCTCCCTGCAAACCCTCTCCCTGAGCCCCAGGGTGCTGTTGTATTTTTGCTCTGTGCTTTCTGATCTCCTTCCATTTCCTCCCAGGGGCTTGCTACTCTTTTTAACTGCTTCTTTCATATGGGCTACATCCCACTTTTTATCCCTGGGGATGCCACCTACTTTTACTTGTCAACCCCATCTGCAGGAAAGAGCCACTCATTAGCACCTGCTCCATCCTCTCCTCATAGTTTCTGATGCATGAGGCTGAAACTCTTTCTTATGATGATTAAAGTAAACTAAACAGCCTGAAATTTCCCAAATCCATCTTCAGAACCACTGCAATTACACCAACTAATTAGAAGTGCTAACACTAGCTTCATATACTCCCCAAAAGTACCTGGACTCACAACACTCAGAAGGGAACTTTTCTAAAATCTTTTAATAGGAGCCCAGATAAATACAAAATAAAACGGTGACTGCATGACGACTAAGGAAGTATCCTATGGTAACTTGAAAAAAGCTCTCCAATAGAAACTGGCAAAAGTGCAAACAAACTAATTCCCAAATACAGACAGGCAGTGAAGTCCAGAAAATACTGAAGGAGCACTTCTGTGTCCTTTACCCTCAGTGCAGAGGGCCGAGCCCAGGCCTCAAGTGCATGTGACAGACAAGTGCTCTGCACCAAGCTGCACCCCAGCCCCACGCAGCACTTCTGGAGTTCACAGGACACACAGGACAGGAAGACGGGGTGAGAACATAAAAGACTGAAATTCTCCAGGTGGCTTTCCTTCCTCACCATTGTGCCTGTGACAGACACAAAGTGAAAATGTCAGCTGTTGGACGCCCTGACTGAAGCGGCAGACACTTTCCAATAGAACCGAAACAGGAGCAAGTAACAGACAGAAACCTAGAGCATGTCCATGTTCATGGAGCTCCGCACATTGACCCCTGCACTGGTACCCTTCTAAAAGTGGGAAGTCTGGGTGCAGACAGGCATTCAGGGAGACCACCATGTGACGGTGAAGGCAAACACCTATAACCGAGTCACTCAGCCAGTCAGGGCAATTTAGCGAGCCCCATCTCAAAATCAAATTTAAACAAGAGCTGGAGATGTAGTTTCCCTGAAGGATGCTGATCTCACATGCAACTGACCCAAGTAGAGATGCAGAGTGCGGCTTCCAGAAGCCAGAAGTTGGGGGTGGAACCGGAGGGAGCCCACCATGCAGACACTTCCCTCTCAGACTCCCCACCTCCAACACGTGGGACACTATGTTTCGATTGTATAAACCACCCAGATGAGAGCACGCATTACAGCAGCCCTAGGACACCAGTACAAGAAGGAGATGACTGGGCCACATCTGAGGTTGTCTGGGCCTCCGCAGCCGCAGTCAGAGACAGCAAGGCCACTGGGTTAGGAAAATCAGCAATGTTTCCAGCGCTCCTCTCATGTGTTGCCATTTTCTGCTCATCATTTCAAGTGCAGATAAAAGGTAATGGAACCAAACAAGATAAAAATGAGCTAAAAGGTTGCTTGACTGAAAGTGACAGATAACGCTGGAAGCACGAGAGCTACCGTCAAGAGATAAAACACAGCCTGACAAAGCCATCGTGAAAGGAGCCCAGGCAAGGCCGTTTGTTTAATTGGGGGAAAAAAAAAAAAAAAACAGTAACTAGAATCAGGTGGGCAGTCCCAGATGGCAAAGCAGAGACTCGGCCCAGAAAACACATATTGAAGAGAAGATTAGAAATATGTCCAAAATGTCCTGCCGCTGGCCCAGCTCCACGGCTTGCAGCACAGCTCGGACAGGTTTGCAATGCAAACCACTGTGGAGTCCAAGCACCTGCTAAGGCTGCTGAGCCCTTCCCAGACCACGGCCTGCTCAGCAGGGGAAGCTCCAGCGCCCCCAAGACAGGCGGTCCTTACAGTGTGACTTTGTTCTTGTTGTAAATTGCTAAATAATAACTTCCAGAATCTCCATTGTGACAACTTTTGTGTTTAATTCAGTATCTTAAAGGTTAAGTGCATGAGAGGTCTGTTTTTAACAATTCTACACTTTCTCTCTCTCTCTCTCTCTCTCTCTCTCTCACACACACACACACACACACACACACACACTAATGGGATATAAAAATTTAAATAATATATTTCTGAGGTCTTGTAAAAATCAAAAGATAACAACTCAGCCCAAAATGCTGAGATTTGTGAATTCGCAATAAATAAATAAATAAATAAATAAAATAAAAAATAACAGAACATGAACTCAGATGAATTCATTTTACTTTAGAATCTTAATATTTGGTATCCCAAAGTTAGGGAATTTAATGATGACTTTTATGCAGAGCAGGTCTACAGAAGATGGTATCACCCTATCAGAGAGAAGAAAGTAATTTTGCCCTATCAGAGAGTAGATTATCTCCCTGCAGGTTCTATGAAGCATTTTGTCTCCTGTACTTAACAGTAAATAAGAGTGTATTTTCAAAGTGAAAATAATAAAACTTGAATGGGTCCTTGCTATATATTAGTGCTAAACATGTGACATGTACTAACACATTTAGTCTCCACAAATAAGTCAACCATTGAAAGGCGGGGTCACCAAGCCACTTCCTTCATGGCTGGTCCCTCTAATGGTGCTGCAGAGGTCCCCAGAGCTGTCCTGTCTCCTTCTACAGTGCTAGATTTTACAGAGACAAGATAGGACCATGGAAGCCCCAGATCATTACTATCTTACTTTCTGAGGCTTTCTACTCCATAACTGAAAGCCAGTTTCTTCTTGTCCTTGTCCAAATGAATATTAACAGTTTTAATTCCTACGAAGTACCAATATTTTAGTGTGAAACTGTCCCTTAGACTGTTTTCCAAGTAGAAGGAAAGGAAAGATGTTTCCATAGGGAAACATCCCAGAACTGACTTGCTATATCAAGGTAGCCTCCTCAAAGAGACCTGGTAGGCATGCTACCAGGTTCTGAGCAGGCGGATAGTGGGCATCTGTCCACATGGGCGGCGGTGGGGAGGGAGACTCAAGCCAAAACATGGATTATGTGCAAGAGGCATGAAATTCCACCTCTTTTATCCCTTTCTTTCATATTCATTCATTCAACAAGGATTACTGAGTCTACTGATGAACGTCACACAAAGAACGGTGCTTGAGTTCTGCCTGGAGATAGTTACTTTAGTACTGACTTCATTATACAACTTTTATATTTCCAGTTGGTTTTGTGGACAACAAGTAAGTAGCAAACACATGAAGACACAATTGATATGGTGTTAAAATTGGGAAACTAAGAATCGCACATGCACTTCTCCACAATGGAATATACACATGGACATACATAGTTGTGGACTTCCACTTCAGCTTCTATAAATCATTTATAAAGTTAGTGAGTTATAAACCAAGTTTTCTTAAAACACACTTCAATTGAACAGTCACAATTTTTACCACTGTGATTCCTATCTAATTTTACTCTAAAAAATTGAAAAACAATTTTGGAAGCATTCTGCATAAAAGACCTCCACTATGAAATGACATTTCCTAGGCATTGCATAAATCTCCAGTTAGTAACAATGACAGCATTTAAGGAAAATTTTCACTCTTACAAGTCTATCATGGACACTGGAATATGAACCAGTTTTACGCTTCTGTTGAACAAAAGCTAGGATTTCCTGGGAGCTTAGACTTTCATATATTTGTGTTCTCTTTAAGGGATGAAGGCAAATGGTGAGCGGGAAGAACTGAAAGAGTAGAGCCCTTGCTGGGACCTTTCTATGCAATAAGTCCCCCATAATGGATGGCCTAGGAAGCCACAGGGACAGTGAGGAGAGGCAGGGTGTCATGGATATAGCAGAGTTCCCCATGCTCCATAGACATCTCTAGGATCCCTTCACTTTTTCAGGTCATTTCACATCTCTGCTCTCTCCTGCCTTCTCCATTTGAGGACCACCAGGGACAGCTGTTGCTTGTCTTGCCTGGTCCCTGACACACGCCCATGTCTTGACTCCATGGTGGTAAGGATGTGGTTTCTTCCTTGACTGGGTCACATTCACATGCAAGATAATGCTACAAGATCTGGAAGGGAGCTTCCAACCACTTGTCCTTGCCCAGGTGTCCTTTCAACACTGGGTCCCTACTGGACTGCCCTGGGGACACCTTCTAACACATCTCCTTCCCCTATATTCTGTTCTTAAGTCCCTGCTTCTGGAGAATGCAGCACTGAGAGAGAGGCAGTGCTGGACTTTACAAATCTGACTCAGAACTCAGCATCTGGACCTACACCATAATACCTGAATGGAGGAGAAGCCACTCAAGGCCTCTCAGACATGGCTGTGGTCACAAGACTCAAGCCAATTAAAAACTCCCTCTTAAGTTGTAGTGCTTCATGACTGTCAGTCCAGCATTCTGGAAGGCTGAGCCAGGAGGATCACACATTTGAGTACACATTTGAGCACAGGCTGGGCTCCTCAGAGACTTAGCAATAACTCATCTCAAAATTAAAAATTTTAAATCATAGGAGGAAGTGGACTGAAGATGCAGCTCAGCAGAAAGGTTCAATTCCCAGTACTGAAGAAAAACATTCTTCATTGTCTCAGTTTGACTCCCACAGTCTCCAAGACCTGACTCACCTCCTCTCACAACTGCCCACAGCAACTTCTGGGGCATCAAGCCCTGCAGCCCTTATTTCCTCATTTTCACACTTTTCTCTAATTGCATATAACAAATTACTACACTGCAAAATACAAACTGCTGGGCTTTCTATTTTTTTAATATATATGTTGTGCTTTTCTCAATTATGCTGAGTTGCTTGGAAAGAGAAATAATTTTTAAAATATTTACTTGTGGCTTAATATTCCTCCATGTTCCATAAGTTTTCAAAGTAATTCCATCTCATGAATGGCACATATTTAAATCTCAGGGAAAAATTTACATGGAATCCTATATGTATGTGACAATAGAAATGTGCAGAATTTATATATTTCACAGGTTGGAATTAAATCCAATAGCATCAGACAAATCTTCAGAAGAAGAAGAAATCAAACAGAATGAAAACATAACAAACTTATCAGGAGTCTTTTTGTTTTTTTTTAAAAGTGAAACTATCAAAATAGTTATCTAAATGAACGCTCCAACTCTGGCCCTAATCCACAATGCATCCTAAACTGTATGCCAGAAATGTGAAACTGATTGTGCAGCATCTTTAATTTTAAAAAGCTCAATGTAGTCCGCGTTCTACAACAAAGCACACAATCTTTAGCATGAAAAATTATAGATGTTTATACACACACATTTTATATATATGACTTTATTTCTGCCTTTGTCTCTGGTGTCATCACTCACTGTTACTTTAGCTACCTCAAGAAAATAACTCATCTTTATGCTTTTGTCTCAGTCCTCTCTTGAAATTCCTCAAACGCTCTCTGCACCTCATCCCAGAACACTTTTATTTATCATGCAAAAGTCAACTATGATGCCTCGTGCTTAGAGGGAGCAGTTTTTAACTCATCCCAAGTAAAGCTAAAAACCTTCCAGGTTTTACTTCTAAACCTTCTATTGTGCAGTATTTTACTTGTTGTCTTTTCTCCACGCCCCGAGAATTGATCAAATTCTTAGAAGCAGTGGGCCTGCACAGTGTCTTGTCTTAGCCCAATGCCAAGCACATTAAATTGCCTAATATATACAGATTAAACATAGATGAGAAACTATCTCCCAAGATGACACGGTATCATAAGTGGTGGATAAGACCTGTTTCTACAAAGTCTGGGTCTGTGTCCCCGGGTTTGCCTCAGGGACACACACCAAGAGCCCCCCAGCTTGTACCCCGTCTCTCTGAGCACCGCCGATTCTGCAGTATTTATGACTGTATTACTGTCCCCACAGAGAGCTCCAGGCGCTGTTCATATCACAGAAAGATGGACAATATTTCATACAACCCTCTATGGGAGAAGAGGCTTCAGTTATAGGGCACAAGCAATAATGAAGGTAAAATGAACAATATAACGACATTGAAAAACCAGCGTGAGTGTCCCTCGGCAGAGACAGCTGTAATCACTGCGTCTGCGCAGAAATGCACGCAGTTGAGGGAAGAGGCAAGACAAAACAGAAGTAAAAAGGGAACAAAGGAAACTGGAAGGGGCTAAGTCATTTAATTTGAATTGCAAAGGAAATGTTATGTGTGTGTCCGTGTGTGTGTGTGTGTGTGTGTGTGTGTGTGTGTGTGTACAAGAAAATAAGAACAGCAGTGAAATAAAAGGAAGTATATGTGCTCAGTATTTGATTTTTACACTTTACATATCTGAGGAAATATCTACAAATCAATCATAGAAAACAATATTTTCCCAAAGAATATTAGATGTATGATATAGCTGGGAAGAATTAAGATAGTGAATACAGAAATAATCTGTCCAGCAATACAATAAAGTTAGTGAATAATAAAAAATAAATATGCTGTTACATCAATATTAAGAATAGTTATGACACACAGGAAAATGACCAATGGTATCTACTGCAGTGAATCCCCAAAAGTAGGAGGAGCCAGCTAGTGGAAGGAAGGTCTGAGGGAAGCAGTAAGATGTGGCCAAAGCCGGCCCAGGAGAGTAAGCAAGGGATTCGCTACCACTGACGTTTCGTGCAGTGCAGGCCACGCCAGCTCCGTGGGTTCACACCTCCACACGGCTTTGCTAGACGCGGAACTATAGGATTTAACGGTTCCCTTGCCAGATTTTGGTCTTGCTTTGGTCCTATTTTTTTCTATTCCATTTTCTCCCCGCTTTGGAATGAAATGTTTACCTTGTGCCATTGCATGTCTGCAGTGCTTAACCTTCTTTTACATTTTGACAGAAGCTGATAACTAAGTGTCTTCTTTAGGTCTCAGAGGAGCCTTTCATTTGGACTTTTCAGTAATACCGTTAACTGTTAGGTCTTTGGTAACACAAAAAAGGACTACATGTATTTTGCATAAAGGGACGCGCACAAGTTTTCTGAGGGTCAGAGGCAGAATGTTACGGTTTGTACCTGGATGCCCAAGTGTAGATTTTGAAAAGTGATGAGGCTTTGGGCTTAGAGCTGACGTGCTGGATGAGCGGCGGGCTGGGAGACTCGGCAGTCACTGTGGCCGTGGCCTACAAGGGTTTGTCTCCCTCTTTGCTCCTCCGTTTCCACATTTTCTCCTTCCTGGATGCCACGCTCCCCTCTAGCAGCCCGCGCTGCCATATCATCCTGCCTTAGAACCGGCTGACTCATGATCCAAAATACCACCTCTTCCCTATGCTGTGGGTCCTCGGGTTTTGTCTCCGTGAGGAGAACGTGCATAAGACAGCCGCAGGTTTCTAAATATTGGAAAACAGCTCTAAGATAACTATTGAACAGTGACTGATTTGAACAAAAATGGGAAATGGAGTAGAAGCTGTGCTCATGAAGGTTTTCGTTTATTTATTTTACATAGTTTTGTGTATATATAGCAAGAATATAATATATGCATCTATATTATACTAAGTAGTGTCGGTTTTATACAGGAAAGAACGTGTGCTCAGCAAAAGATATCTGTTGATCATATTTTGGCAGTAAAATTCACTTTTTGTTCAATTGAGGGCCACAAGTGTTTCACTTTCTTTTATCCACTCAAATATTTTCTTTAAGTACTTTAATATAAAATGAACCCAAACCCAAGAGATACCAAAATTGACAACACTGTCATGAAATAACTAGCTGATTTAAAGTGATGCCTGTTCTGCTCTGTCTGTGTTTACTTATTTTCACGCATCTTTTTCTTCATCCAAAAAAGATTAAATACAGCTCTATCAAATTTTGAAACTGATATATCTAGACTATGAAATTTTCTAAATTTGGGGGCATAAAATTCCTTCCAACTGAGGACTGGAATAAATGTCATTCCTGACTACTGAAGTTTCAGCTCCCACCTTCAAAAAGAGACATCATTTTTTATCAGGATGGATAATAATAATCTAACTTCTAGCCTGACCTAATTACAGTAACAACCATACTTTCTTGAGTACTTGTTATCTCCTTGTCACTAAGTGCTCTGCATATACTAGTCCATGTTTGCTATACATTTATAGCAATCCAATGAGATGTGCATTTTTACACCACACAGATGATGGAAGTCAGGCAACAGAGGTAAAGAGAAGAGCCAGTCTCTGGACCTAGTTATTTGTCAGGAATGGACTGTAGGTCTTTCCTCAGGAATAGTGTACACACAGCACAGCAAGGAGCCATCGGCTGGAAGACATTTGAGGGCAGTTGATTCAGGTTTCTCATGTCTAGAATACAATAATCCCAGACCTACATGCTGCTGTCCTTATTAGGAAGGGAGATGGAAAAGGCTACACCCTCTAAGCAGGTATCTCAGAGAGGAGCAAGGAGATGCTGGTCACTGCTGTCTGCGGACACATGCACAATTCTCCATGGCCTCACGGCACCCAACATCCTCCTTGGATCTGTCAAGGCCTCTTCCCTGGCTCTGCCCTTGACCTTCACCAAAGCAGAGAGAGGCATTCAGAGAATATGAGGATATTGTAAACAGAAAAAAAAAAGAAATGTGGGAGCATTTTAGAAAACAAATGAGCAGAACCAACTCTGAAGAAAAACAAGCTCAGGGCTGGGGATTTAGCTCAGTGGTTCCATCACCTGTCTCGCAAGTGCAAGGGCCCAGGTTCAGTCCCCTGGTAACCACATACAATATTGGGCACAGAGACTCACACCCACCAGCAATCAGTACCACATACCACAGTGCCGGGCGTGGTGGCTCACACCTGTAATCCCAGCACTCAGGAGGCAGAGGCAGGAGGATTGCTGTGATGTGAGTTTGAGGCTGAGCTCAGGGCCAGCCTGAACTATAAAGCAAGACCCTGTCTCAAAAAAATAAAAAATAAAAAATTTTAAATTCAAAAAAAAAAAAGAAAGAAAAAGAAAAACAAGCTCTCAACTGAGAGGATGAATGTTCCTGAAAGATTTTTTATTGTCATATGTCAGATTATTTTGCAGTTTATATTTCTCATTTCTCACAGTGAGAAAGGGATTGTTTTGGTCATCTGTTTTGATCATAACTAGAAAACAAAATATGCCTTTTATTTTCTAAACATATAGTACTTTTAACAAAGTAGAAAAATACTTAAAATAACTCTGATGTTTCATTAATCTGCGCTTATGCATTAAAGTGTGAGTAGTATAAAAGCACAGCATATCATTTTAGAGCAGATTCAGTAAATCTGTAAAACAGTAAACCTGTTCCTTTAAGCAGCTACCTCTGTCATGTGCATGTTAAATTCTGAAAATAGGATAAGTGCCAAGGAGAGTTGAGCAAAGGTCATAGAGGTCCCTTCACAAGGAAGACCTCATGAGCTGATGGCAGGCCCCTGAGGTAGAAAACTTCCAGGGTACAGGTATCCTAGTCAAATGGTATCAAGGTAGGAATCAACCCCGCCAAAACTGGAGAATTATAAACTACTTCCTGCAAAAAGGAGAGAAAGAAAGATGGTCCTTATTGAAGTGTGGAAGAAAACTTCTGTAGCCCATGCCTTCACTATCATTTCTGTTGCTCTTAGTAAGCTTCCAAAACACAAAGTTTGAAGAAAATACATTACTTCTTTCCAAAATTTCGTAAGCCATCTCATTGTGATCATATTTTCTTAGCATTATTTCATGGCAGCAAATTAAAATGTTTAACATTTGCAGCACTATCCAAGAATTTGATTGGTGCATCTTACATCAGAAAATGAAACTCTCTAGTGCTGAAATGTTACCTATACATCCATCAGATTTCCCACAGACAAGGCACAAGAGCCAATACTCACAACTCACAGTGAAGGATTTCATTTTGCTCATGGGTTCAGGGGACTCAGTCCCTGGTTAGGTTTGCCATGATATCATGACAAGGAAGCATCACAGAGCATGGAGGTTGACTTCAGAGTGGCACAGAAGCAGAGCAGGGTGACAGACCCAGGAAGGAAGGGGCAGAGACATGGATAGCATCCAAGGTCATGTCTCCACAGACCACACAGACTCTGAAAACTGTGCTTTACTAACCCACTGAGCATTTCTTAATCCAATCAAGTTCACATAACACAGTCAATGGTCACAATTTGCAATATTCATGTAGTGTGAAAAACAGCTCTGGGCCTCTTAGTATGTTTGATGATTCCTCCTTGGATTTCTTCCATTAGAGACTTCATGTGAGTACCATTGGGAATGCAAGGAAGAACAGAAGAGAATTAGTTCAAGTTCATTAGCACCATCAGAAAGAAGTCCACAGTGCACATGTTTTGCTCACAAAGAGCAGAACATCTACTTCTAAGTTTTGACTTGTACTTGTCAGTTCTTTGCAACAGCAATGTCATGTTTCAATTTTCTCACTGGAGAGCTACAGAGTTCAGCATCTGTTTTGGGTTATTTCTATTGTTCTTTTAGAAAATCATTTCAACTGGAAAAAATTGGAAAAAAAAAAAAGGAAGGGCAAAATAGATCAGGCTTTTGGCCTTTCTTCTAAATGAAAATGACAACCTAAACCCCTTGCAGGTGCATTCAGCTGTCACTTACTCCCAATAAAATAGAAATGTTCACGTTTTAAATAAGTAGCACACCCTCATCTAAGGACCTATATGTTTAAGACAATATTTTAAGCTGTAAAACAAATCTAACTAGATTCTGAGGAATCACAATTGATAAGGCAAAAGGTCCTGACTAATCAGAAAGGACATCAGCACAAGAAAAAGTCCATATATATATATATATATATATTTGAGACAGGGTCTTGCTTTGTAGTTCAGGCTGGTCCTGAACTTATTATATAGCCCAGGGAAGCCTCAAACTCACAGAAATCCTCCTGCCTCTTCCTCCCAAGTGCTAGAATTAAAGTGTAAGCCACTACTCCTGGCATTGTGGTGTGTGATTATTGATTGCAGATGGGCATAGGTCCTGACACCTGGCATTGTGGTATGTGATCACTGAGGATCAAACTTGGGATGCCAGAACCACTGAGCTAAATTCCAGGCCCATACAAAATATTTTTTAACTACATCTGTGTATTCTGATTTTTCCAGGAATTTTACTTCTGTTCAGTTTAAATCAATGAAGAGTTTATTTTATTATATCAGAATTTTAACTAATGTCCACTGGGTAGAAACGTATAGGACAAGGCGATTCAGGGTCATCAGGTATTCCGGGTCCTTGGCTGTCAGTGTCATGATAATGGGCAGGGACTCTAAAGGAAGGTGAATTCATTTCATCACTTCATTTTGTCTTCTCCCATAATGATACACGGACAATTATCTATTGAAATACAGATCTTACTATAAATGATTTCTTTATTATTACCTCTTTGCTGTATGGTTGGAGTATATATTTATTTTTGAAAATATGTGTATCATTTTTATTACGTATGAATAAAAGTGCAAGATAGTTAAGAGTACTTGTAAAACAGTTATTATAAGAGAGAGCTTCAGATGCAGTAGGATTGGGCTTTGCTGCCTGCTGCTTTAATTTATTACTAGCAGAATAAGTGGAAGTATACAGAAATGTATAGTCATTTTGGTAAATGAGCAAAGAATTTATCTAATGTATTTTTGATCTAATAAATTGCTCCATATAACTCATCAAATATTCTTATGGCCTTTTTATTGTGTGGTTGCTCTGCATTTTCTAGAATTCATCTGAAAGTGATATAAAAAGTGTAAGTGCGAAGAGCAAAGATAAAATACAAACTGAATCAAATTTTTTCCAAATGATTCAGAAAGAGTTCAGATAAATAGCTCTTCTGAATCAGTATGTTCTGTCACTAAAACCAGTAGCCAAAACTAGTGAAAATGGCTACTTTTGAAATATTTAAACTATATGCTTCCCATTCTCTCTGGCTTCTTATTTCACTATAAGCTTCCTCTCTAAATTAGGGGTCTTTTCCATTTCCCATGCACAGTATACACTCCTTCCACAGTCTGCAATGTAATTTCTACCTCCATAATTTTGAATATTTTAAAGTCATCATTTTACACTCTCCATTTTCCTCTAAAATTGCCTTCAGTAATGGCTTCCTAACTCCATTATGTTAGAATTACATTTATCACATTTATGGGTTTGCCTTTTCAAAGCAAAACAAAACAAAAAGCCATAAACTTTGGGGATCTGACTAATCACAGGATGTGTCTGAGCCAGGAGTAGAGATTACAAACATACCCTAATGTGCTTTGATCAAGGTGAGCATTAGCACAGGATGCTATTTGATTTTAGGATCACACATCTGCAGAGTAATAGAGCAAAGCACCTCTTCAATTGTATTCAACAGCACAAATAATTTACTCACAAGCTTAAATTAGCCATCTGCAGGTGCATACAAATAAATCGTCAGTAGCTTAAACAAGCAAAGATAACCATGAAGGTAATGACTGATGATTTCTTTATAAAATACCACAAGCAGAACCAAAAACCTTATGACATTTTATGTTAAAAGATTAATTTGGTGTGTATATACTTAAAAAAAAAGTCAGGTAAACAAAAGAAGGTAATGTTAAATAATAAAATTTAAGAATAATGTAGCCCTAGGGAATAAGTTAATATGATATTAGCCATCTGTTCATTTCCACTGTCCATCTCTTACCATATCATGAGGACTCTGAAAATAAAATATTTCTGTATAAAATTAAAAATAAAATGAAAAAGCATTGGCTGTCAGACTAATCTGTGTGAGACAGAATGTTTTCCAGAAAGCTATGACTCAAAACATTTATCATCTCGACAAGAAACAGTGATGTGTTTGCTTCATAAAGTAATATAAGAAGAATACACCCATAATTCTTAGGTTAGAGTTGAACCACAAAATAATATTTTCTGATGAGTCACTGGACTAGAGAATTTTAATTCATCTTTAATGAAACTGAATAAATGATTCATCAACTAAAGTACTAGTACCCACTAAGTGCATGAACCCATGGTTTTTGTCCTTTTGTACATGAGAAAACAGTAGAAAAGATTTTTATATTCAGTATACATACACAGTGAGCATCCATTATGTTCTCATCAGTTTGGTCTGAAGAGATGCTGACATAACACCATGACTTACATTTTATGATAAGGCCTTTTTTTCTGACATTCTCCATCTTTCAAAACAGCACTCACACAGGCCCTGCTGCCACACACAGAAGCCAGTCTTGACCTCTGTCTTTGCCCAGCCCTCATCTTTGTCTTGACTCTACACTCTCATTTCTTCTTTCTCTCTGCCTACTTCTGTGTTTTTCCATTCAAATGGCTTCTTATGTCCCCTCTCCTCTAAGTGGTTATTACAGGAGTTTTGCCATTATTCTTCCTAGTCATGCCTACTTCACATCAATCCACCCATAATATAGCCAGAGAAATCCCTCTGCAACAGCTTTGGGCCTCTTTGTTCAGTGCTCATCTCACTCCTCGCCTTATTTGTAGGTCTGCACACACACAAACACACACACACACTTTTGCTGTCATCTCTGGAATCCTTCTAGGGCTCCTTTCCTGGCAGTACTGTTTCCCCATTGTTCTCGGCCATTTGCTTCCAGCCTGGGGAGTCAGGTGTTGCTTCTTCCATTAAGCTACTCCAGTCCTTCTCATCTGCAGACTCTATTATACAGCCACGTGCCCATCCTCTAGTCGCTTCTTTCAACTTGTACTTGCCTGTGCATTCACAGTGAAGCTTCTGAGATATGCCTCACATAGGCTGTTGGGTTTTGTAAACAAAGCAGAATATTAATTTATATGTATTCTTGCCTGGTGAAGGGAACCTAGAAACCTCAGCAGAGGCTGATGTGCTCCAGCAATCTTGTCTACACGGTGTCCTGCACGGTTTACACAAGAACATGTCCAGCAAACAGGACATTCCTAACCAGGATAAGAATCATTGACCTCACGAACTCTGTTTCTGCAAACAGAACAGAAGGTCCTACTCTGCAAACAGGAAGGGCTGAAGTCAAGCTGCACGCTCTGGACTGAGTGAGGAAGTAATCACTAATATTGTGTTGCTGGCAGGACAGACATGAGATGCAGACTAACTTGGAGCAAGAAATAGTTAACTATGTGGAGAGGGGAGGACTTCCCAGAAAGAGTGCTATAAAAATACATGCGATACAGCCCTTGTGGCAGCAGTCTTATCTTGCTTTATGTGTGTCTGTGTCTGTTTTCTTGTCATTTCTTCCTTCTCAGGTAACAGGACTGCAACATCTGGTGTTAATTTTTGTTATTAGTTTGAGCTCACTTTTTCAGGGTGCTGCTTTTGTCATTTTCTTCACCATCCAGGACATTAAGCAGGTCCAGAATTATGAGAATAAATTTATCCTTCGTTCTTTGCTCCAAATGTTGGGGAGAGTCATTGAAAAAACTCAACCATGGATTTTCTCACCTAAATTATTAATGTATTGATCTTCATGCTTTGAGGGAATGGTGGGGAGACAGATAAAGGGATAACTAGTTTCACTTCACTCTGAAGAGGATTAAGAGTTTCAGGCCCAGAGATTTAACTCAGTGGTTCTGGCGCCTGCTTAGCAAGAGCAAGGCCCTGAGTTCAATCCCCAGAAGCACGTATCACAATGCCGGGTATGGTGGCTCATGCCTGTATTCCCAACATTTAGGAAGCAGAGGCAGGAGGACTACCATGAGTTAGTTCAAGGCTAGCCTAGGCTTCATAGTGAGATCAGGGCCAGTCTCAACTACAAAACAAGGCTGTGGAGGTTCCATTTGACACGGTCATTGCCCTGCTAGGTATACACACACAAGAATTAAAAGACTCATATCACAGTGACATGTGCACCTATGTTATAGCAGCCCAATTTGTGATTGCTACATCTTGGAAACAACCCAAGTGTCCATCAACTGGAGACTGGATAAAAAAAACTGTGGTTCTTCTACAGAATAGAGTATTACTCTGCCATAAAAATGATAAGTTTGAATCATTTCTACTTAAATGGACATACCTTGAGGATATCTTCATAAGTGAAAGAAATAGGGCACAGAAAGGTACATATCGCATCTTTTCTCTGGTATGAGAAAATAAAGATGTAAATGAGTCCTAGAATTATATGTTATATATTGTGAAATAGAAAATGCTCAATGTAAAATAGGGTGAAGGGGGAAAAATGATGAGATTGTAACAAAAAAGTAAGGAAACAAATTTTATGTATATGGGGGGGCAGTAGGGTGGGTAGGGCTATGGGAAAAAATGAGAATTAAGTTGTGTCTTATACTGGTACAAATTCCCATTATGGAATTCAATCATGATGCATATATGTAATGTACCAATAAAGATTTAAAAATTTAAAATAAAAACATTTCATACATGCCAAAAGTCCCAATACTCAAAACCTAAAGCAGTCAGGTGCTGGGTAAGGCTGATGATACAGGATAATATCTGAGGACATCTGGGCACAAACTGAGCAACAAGCAAGGCATGCTTAGCCCAACACTACCCTACACCGGACACTGAGCTGAGTCAATCTCAATACACAGTTTAACCCTTTCTAGACTACTGTAAAAGCTGTGCGGGCCAATATCGATGGGCTATGGCATGAACAAGATCTATGCCTTTCCTGAAATATGCTACCAAAGAGTCATTTGCTATGAACACAGTTTGAAAAGGTTCAGTGGCAGAGGAAGATAACTGTGACTGAGGGGAAAACAAAAAGGGGGATTCTCAGAATCAGCACCAGACAAAGCGGGCTTCCCTGAAAGAGGAGCAAAAGATAATTGATGCTGGAGGGAAAGGAAAGGAGAATCTAGCTGGACAAAACTGTAGGGTCCGTATGATGGTAGTGATGGAAAATCAGACCACTCTGGGATCACAGCACCTATCTTCTACACAGACCTGATGCATACTCCATTTTGGGAGGGAGTCTGCTTTTCAGGGGCAGCCTGGCTGATAGAACAGACTCAGAATCACTCCGACCTTCCTTCCAGGCACAGTGAGAATCTTGCAAGCCAAGGATTCAAAGATGCTGAAAGCAGGAGAACTGTTTATGGGACAACAAATCCACCCAGTCAAGTTCTGAAAATAATCCAGCATCTGTGAGCAGTGGGACTGAGGGGACATCCAGCACAGGATGGTATGGGGTCCTCTGACACACAAGAGGATTGCTGTGCTTGAGGATCATCGAGGGTACTATCTACAATTGCTGACAAATTCCCACATGGGCAATGTGTTTCAGGACTGTGGCAAGTGTACAGATCAGAACATAGAGCTAGGGAGCTCTGTGAGAGGAGAGATGGACACTGGTGCCTGGTCAGAAGGCTTCTGGGGCTGGAGAAGGCAAAAGGCTGGCAGAGGCATAGGGAGGCCCTCTGCCCTGAGCAGAGTTGCTGAGCAGGACAAGCTGTCAGCAGATCAGGTCTCACTAGAGGGGGAGGAGAGGGCACAGCTGTGAATTTCATCCCTGGAGACACAGGAAGAGGAAGGTGACTCATTGGAGCTGAAACAGAGCAGGCACTCTGTTTCCCCAATCACTAGAAAGGCCTAAAATGCTGTGAAGACCAGTCTACCACCACCACCCCTTGCTGGCAAAGGGGCCCTTTGCTGAGCACGGGGAATACCGGGTCCTGCAGGCAGGCCTGTGAACTTAGGTCGTGAGAGAGACAGATAAACATCTGCAGGCACAGTGGTAAAGAACTGGCCCAGAGATCTTCCGGTGATATACTAAGCAAGAAAAGCCCCTGAAGGAAAGATGCAGAGATGACCACAGTATTTTCAGCAGTGAAGAGAGGGGGAGGGAGAGGTCATCGGTAAAAGTCGATAGAGAATGGACAAATGAGAACTGGCCAAACTACTCCATATGTACTTCATTCCAGTCAAATGAGGTAAAAGGATCTTGAGCATGTGACAAAGTCCTGCCCGGAGCATAACTTCCAACCAGGAAGTGAGTGAGAGGAATGAGTCACTGTCATCATTTCAGGTAAGCAACTGAGGGATCCACAGAAAACACCCCTTAGAAAACACCTGCTCACAACCTCCCTCAGTGCAGAGGGAGCATGTGAGTGCTCGGGTAATGCCATGAAAGGTTTTTCATTGTTCTTCTTTCCTTGCTTTCCATAAACTGCTCTTTTCCTTTCCTATGTGGGGCTATCTTGGTTGTTTTGTTTTGTTTCATGTCTGATTCTTGCTTCTTTATCAGTATTGTTATTTTTTTCATTTTACTTTATTTTTTAAGATGTTTCTTTGTCTTGCTAATAACTTAAACCGAGACAACATAGCTGATGAGAACAAAAGTGAAGAAGCAATTAATACATCAAGCAAGGCAAGTTGTTAAACAAATAAACAAACAAAAAAGGAGTCATTAGTAGGAAATAAACACAATAATGTGAATAAGTCGAGACCTGTTAGTAATTATTCTCAATGGAAATTGCCTCAGCTCCCTGAATAAAACACAAAAATCAACAGAATGGGTCAAAATACAGAGTACAACAACCTGAGTCATATCAAAAAAAAAAAAAAAAAAGCCTGTGTAATCCAGATGAAACTTATAGACTAAAAACAATCAAAAGATGGGAAGCAATATTACATATCCCAGGACTCCAGAAACAAGCAAGGGTAACAGTTTTATTCTCAGTAGAAACTGACTGTAAGTTAAAACTGATCAGAAAAATCAAGGAAGGTTACTAGTTATTAGTTAAGAGAACAATTAAACTAGAAGAAATGACAATTATAAATATATATGCACCAAACACTTGTTCTCCCAACTTCATAAAAAAATAATACCAGACATAAAAGATCAAATAAACACCAGCTGTTCATAGTGGGAGACCTCAGTATCCCACTTTCACAACTAAACAAAATGTTAACAAAGAAATACAGGACCTAATCCACATCCTCAAAGAAATGGACTTACTAAATATCTACAGAATACTCCACACAAAAACAGACTATGAAATCTCAGCAGCATATTGGATATTCCCCAACATAGACCTGGGTCATAAAGCATTCTTTAATAAATGCAAAAGAATTTGAAATCATCGCATGAATGCTATTAAATCATAGTACACTGAAATTAGAAATAATGACAGGAAAAAAAAAAGAAACCCACAAAAATTTTACAAACACTGGGACACTCCTGAGCATTCAGTAGGTCATAGAAGAAATTAAGGAGGAAATAAATTCCTATCATCAAAAGATAATACCAGTACAGCATGATAGGGCACAACAAAGACAGTCATAAAAGGGAAATTCACTTCTATGAATTCTCACATTATAAAAACAAAGTAAGCTGTAATAAATAAACTAATGATGCTCCTCAAGATACTAGGAAAAAGCAAAGCCTAAACTCAAACCTCATACAAAGAAAGAAATTATAAAAATCAGAGTGGAAACCAATGAATTTTAGACTGAAAATGCAGCTCTCACATGCACACACACACACACACACACACACACACATCAATGAATTGAGATCTGGCTCTTTGAAAGTTACCTTTAAAAGCAAGAAGTAAAAGACCCATGTCAATGCAACTAGAAATGAAAAAGTTGAAATTACAATGAATACGTGGTCGGGGATTTAGCTCACTGGTTCTGATGCCTGTCTTGCAAGCATAAGGGCCTGGGTTCAATCCCTGGTAACCATATATAGTACTGGGCATAGAGACTCACGCCCAGCAGCAATCAGTACCACATACCACATACCACATACCACAGGTGTGAGCCGGGCATGGTGGCTCACATCTATAATCCCGACACTCTGGAAGCAGAGGCAGGAGGATTGCTGTGATATGAGCTTGAGGCTAAATTCAGGGCCAGCCTGAACTACAAAGCAAGACCCTGTTTCAAAAAACAAAACAACAACAAAAAAATTACAATGAACACTGCCCAAATCAGAAGATTACTAGTAATGCTGATGAAATATTGTACTCCAACAAATTAAATAATCTTGAAGAAGTGGACGGATTCCTAAACTGAAGCAAAAGGTCACAAAACTAAATAATCTGATAATATGCAATTAAATTGAGCCAGTAATAAGAAAAAAAAATAACTAATGATTACAGTAAGTCCAGGACCCAATGGATTCACCACTGAGTTCTACAAAAACTTTGTCATAGAGATAGCACCAATATTCTTTGAATTCTTTAATAAAATTGAAAGGGAAAGATTATTCGAAAACACTCTATTATTGCCGTAATTCCATAACTAGACAAAGACTCCACTAAAAAAGAAAACTATATTCTCTTTAATAAACACAGGTGTACACACTCTCAATAAGACACTGGAAAACAGGATGTAATGAATTGTAAAATCATACATCATAACTAAGAAAGCTTCATCCTGGGATTCAAGGATAGTTTGATATAAACAAAACAATCAATATAATGCACCACATAAGTAGAAACAAAGATAAAATGATTGTCTCAATAGGTTTTAAAAAAAACACTAGACAAAATTTGACATCTGTTTATGATTAAAAACCCTGAAGAAATAGGTATAGAAAGATCTTATCTCTACATAATAAAAGCCATTTATTGCAAACTTATTACTAATATCCATTAAATTGGCAAAAGTTAAATATTTCCCTTCCAAAATCAGGAACAAGACAAGGATATCCACTATCACCACTGCTGTTCAATATAGGACTTGAAACGTAAGCCAGAGCAATCAGGTAAGATAAAAATAAAATAAAAGGTATTCATACAGGAAAAGAAGAAGTCAAATTATCATTATTTGTAGATGATGTTATCCTTTATATAGAAAATCTAAAAAACTCCATCAGGACTCCTAGAATTAATAACCAAATTCAGCATTGTAGCAGTGTGCAAAATCAATACACAAAAGATCAATACTGTTTCCTACTCTGTTCAGCGGAACAGAATAGGGATGGAGAAACAGCCCCAAGTCCATTCTACCAACTGATCTTTGACAAAGGGGTTGAAAACATATGCTGGAAGAAAGGTAGCCTCTTTTAACAAATGGTGTTGGGAAAGATAATATACATAGGCCAAAGACTGAAGGTATTCCGCATCTCTCATCAAGTACTAAATCAAAATCAAAATGGATCCAAATTAAAATGTTAAAACAAATTATTAATCTGCTGGAAGACAAAACATGAAGTCTTGAAGTCCTAGGCAAAGGCAAGGGTATTCTGTTCAGAACCTCAGTTTCACAGGAAATAGTACCAAGAATCAAAGAATGGGGTCATATCTAATTAAAAACCACAACAGAGGAAATAACCGGCAGAGTTCAAAGACAGCCTACAGGATGAAAAAAAAAATTTTTTTTTGCTAGGGATGTAGCAGTGTAGTGTAGCAGTGCCTGCCTACCAAGTGTCAGGCCCTGAGTTTGATTCCTAGTACCAAAATAAATAAATAAAATTTTAAAAAGAAAAATATTTTTTAGCAGCTACACCTCACACTGATGACTAATATCTAGAATACATGAAGAAAAAGTTTTCTTCCCCACCCCCAAATAAAAGAACCAGTCAAAAAAACAGGGAAATGAAATGAACAGACATTTCTCAAAAGAACAAATGGCCAGTAAAGTACATGAAAAAGTGTTTAATATTTCTGGTCATCAGAAAATGTAAATGAAAGCTGTAGTATAATTACATCTTACTCCAGAAAGAATCACTACTATCAAGAAATTAAATATTGCTGGATGTTATAGCTCTTGCCTGTAATCCCAGCACTCAGAAGGCAGAGGCAAGAGGATTACTGAGTTCAAGGCCAGCCGGGGTTACACAGTGAGTTCAGGATCAGCCTGAACTACAAAGTGAGACCCTGTCTTCAAAAATAAATAAATAAATAAATAAATGGGGGCAAGGCCTAAGAAGAGAAAGGGGACCTTTCCACATCATCAGTGGGGATGTAAATTAGTACAACCATTGTGTAAAGTGCATGAAGATTCCTCAAAATATAAATATAGAAATTCCATTCAATATGTCTATTTACTGTCTCAATATCTTTCCAAAAGTGTTAAAAACATCATATTACAATAATACATGCATACCCATGTATATAGAAGCCCAAATTTCAATAGGTAAATCTTGGGAGAAGTCTCTATGTCTATCAACAAACAAATGATAAAGAAAATGTGTTTATACTCTACAATGAAGTATCACT
>PVIR01028785.1:0-21630 GCA_004026965.1 Petromus typicus | reverse complement strand
GAAAGGGGACAGACACTGAGGGGGTAAGTCCATATTTGAGGCCCAAAGGCCTAAGAACCAGGAGTAAGTCTTGGCATTAATTCAAAACCTTGAGAAGCAGAAGCACCAAAGATTGAGGGCAGGAGATAGACTGGCTAGTTTGAGCAGAGAAAGCAAATTCCACATCCTTTGCCTTTTCTTCCATTGGGTTCTCAACAGAAAGTGATGTCAGCCATCTTAACACAGGTGGAATTTTACGGTCACCCCACCAATTCAAAAACTAATCTCTAGAAATGCCTTCATAAATATACCTAGAAACACTGAGTATTCCTTAGCCCAGTTCAATTGACCATAAAAGATTGACAAATGGATTTAGAGATGAGTTCCATTTAAGGGTTCTTAAACATTTGTATGGGTTATATTCTCCCTGAGAGCTTCTTAATAACACAGATAAGTGGTCTCTGTTCCAAAGATCTGACACAAGGGGATTTTAGGTCTTATTTGGACCACCTAAGAATTACACATTTTTAAAATCACTCCAATAATTCTATAAGAGTGGCTTCTAAACCTTTGTAAAACACTGCTTAAAGGTAAGACAAGGTTAATCATACTTGGGAATGACATGATAGTTAATCTTTGTCATCAACTTGATTGAATTGAGAGATGCCTCAGAATTTAATAGATCCCACTTACAGATGTGTATGTGGAGGCATTTCCAAAGATAAATGACTTTTAAGCTATTGATCTAAGGTGGGAAGATATGGTCTAAATATGGGTGAAATATCCAGTAAAGCAAAAAGTGGAATCAGGACAAAGACTTCCAGTTTGTATAAGCTTTATTCTTCTTGTGTGGGTGCCTTTTTTGCTTCTGCCATCCCCTCAGACCTCAGACTCCACCTTCCTCAGCCTTTGAATGTGGACTCACATCTGTGACCTTCTAGAAAGACTCGAAGACTTCAGCCTGGGCCCAGTTCTGGTCATTGATCCCTCTTGTTCTGAAACTTCCGGTTTCTTCAACCTCAGAGTAGCGATGAGTTTCTTTCACTCTTCAACCTGTGGGAAGCTAGCATGAGGCTCTGACTGTATAAATCAACCCGATGAATCCCCTTTTATGGTTGTACATTATTGTCGATACTGTTTCTCTTGACAACCCTGATGAATACAAGTTACTGTGGGAGAGGGAATTGTTACTCCAGGAGTTTTCATTGTTAGTA
Source organism: Petromus typicus (assembly GCA_004026965.1). Classification (NCBI taxonomy): domain Eukaryota; kingdom Metazoa; phylum Chordata; class Mammalia; order Rodentia; family Petromuridae; genus Petromus; species Petromus typicus. Next base: position 20,437 of record PVIR01028785.1, on the reverse strand, counting down.
GCTGCAATTTTTGAAGCCATTCCCCGTGTTTGTGACAGTTAAGCTTCAGTGTCAAACTTACTGGCTTGGAATGTGCCTATGGGATTAGTAAAACATACTTCTGTTTGTGTCTGGTCAGATCAGGTGGACATGACCTTGGATGCTACCTCTGCTCTCTTCCTTTCTGATGCTTTTCTCCTGCTGTGCTTCCAAACGGCCATGACATAAGCAGTTTCGTTCCATCACATGCTTTCATCATAATGTTCCTGCCTTGAAGCCAGCATACCACAGACTGAGTACTCTCAAATTGTGGGCCAAATAAACAGTTTTCTTCTTTCGTTGCAGGTAAAAGGTATTTGGTCCCAGTAACAGGAAAGCTGACTAATACAATGCTCAAAATATCTCTGGATGTGACTCCAAAGGATAGACTTTTAGCAGTGATAACAGAGGCTGGGGGAAGATCCTCCTTCTGCTTACTGCACTGGCATCAGTCTCAAGACAGACTGTAGACAAAGTTCCTCCCTTGGCATGCTGCCTTGTCTGTTTCGAGTGCCTCTTTTCTAATCTGCACTCTGCCCATGACTGAGGGCTTTCCTTGAAGGCATTTGTTTATAGTAACTTGAAAAAAGCTTCAGAATCCTCACCCTTCCCACTCTTCCCATTGCTTGGCTGTATATTGCTTGTGCTCTAGGGCTCTGTGGCTGAATTATATCTACTTTCTTGTTTTCTTTCACTTTGCAAATGAGTATTTAGCATGCAGCCATCACAGGCCACATACTTGGTAGATCTTGAGGCTGGAATAAAAGAAGGTTGGAGTAAAAGGCCTCTTGTTTGTGGACAAACTCAGGGTTGCCCTGATAAGAAGCCAGTGTATTCAATGGTACAATGAAAAGAGTTCTAATGATAAAAATAAAACAACTACAAGGCATCATGAAAAAAATAGCTGTTAATTGTACAGATGGGGACAGGCAAGGTTTCCAGGAATGAGAACTGAGCTGATGTTAAGAGAATGTGTAAGGCTCAACAGAGATTCATATTGTGAAGTAAAGGAAGGGTGTGCTTTGGAGAAGAAGGTAGAAGATCAGATGTGAAGGGTGGTGCAATTGTATGTTGAGAAAGAGTCAGGAGTTCACTTTTGTAAAGATGAAAATTCTAGGGAAGACAATAACAGAGAGCAGAACCCAAGTGAAGACCAGATGGTCCAAGAGCACAACTGCTGTATTTGGTTGTCGGAGCTTTAATTTCTTGGTCATGAAGAACCAGCAGGGGATTTCTACCAGCCAGTCATTCTGTACAGGGTACATGCCAACTCCTTCCAGGCACCATTTTGGTTCCTGAAAAAAAAATCTCTGTTCATATTCTTCTTATACGAAGAGGAAAATGACAAAGTAAGATGTCAGATGGTGCTATGGGTTGAGTTCTGCGTTCTTAAAAAGATATGCTGAAATCCTACCCCCTGGATCTGGGATGTTATTTTATTTGGAAAGTCTTTGCAGATGCCCTCAAGCTAAAAGGTCATCCTGGATTAAGGAAGCCTTAAATCCGATCTCTTCATGCTAAAGGTCATGTGAAGACACAAAAATAGAGACAGAGAGGAAGGACATGAGATCACAGAGGAACTGAATGCAGTACTACTATCTTCACAAGCCAGAGGCACTAAGGATTGCTGGACCATCAACATCTAGAAGAGAGGCATGGAATATATTCTTCCTCAAGGCGTATTTAAGGAACCAACAGGGCTAGAAGTCTTGTGGCTGGCCTGTGGAACTATGAGACAATACATTTTGTTGTGAAAAGCTTCCTGGTTTATTTTTACAACACTAGAAGCTAAGAATTACTACGAAGAAGAAGACATTGAGGAGGAGGATAAGAAGTGCCAACAGGGTGGAAGGAGCCATGTGCTAGTCTAAGAAGTGCAGTAGTGAAGCTGTCATTGAGAATAGGACCTGGACCACGCCGAATTGAATGAATTAAACATGCCGTCCATTGGCTACATGGTGAGAGGTGCGGTGCAAGCAGGAAGAGTAGCAAATGCATAGGGCAAGATCGGAATGAAGCGCATTGAGGTGAGAAGGAAGACAAGATGAGGGGCATCTGTAGGATGTGGGTAAAATTAAACACTAATTTATATTTAAAGAATTACTCTGTGCTCAAAATGACTGCAGGGGCCCAAAGTCCAAGCTGGGGAGCCGGGGAGGAGGCTCCTGCAACAATGCAGTGAGAATGGGGCTGGACCAGGAGGCAGCGAGAGGGCGAGTGATTTGATACTGGCTCAAATATAGAAAGAGAAGGATCAAGGAAGGCTCTGAGGTTTTCTCTGGAGTGACTGAGAAGATGGAGTGGTCATTTATCCTTTTTCAGAAGAAGAACCCTAAAAGATCAGTATTCCAAGAAAATATCAGGAGTTTGTACAAACTTATCAAACATCCAAGTGGAGATGAGGAGCAGGGAGTTGAGTAGGTGAATCTAGAATTTAGGAAAAGACTCTACTTGAAGGACAATTGGGGGATAAATTTAGAATCAATGATATTTAAAGCTACACCTGTAGAATCATACTGGGTAAATCAAGGCTGACCCCTGGAACACCCAGCGTTAAGATGAAGCCGAGTTACTGTCCGGTCAGCAAAGGAGATTCAAAGAGAATTGTGTTGTGGTTTATATCTAGATGTCCCCCCAAAGTCTCATGTAGTCATAGGGTTTTGAAATATGATTGAATCATTAGTGTGGTGCTGCTTGATGGGATCTGATCAGCAAAGGAAGATCACAAGGGGGCACAGCCTGGGAAATATCTCCTCCTCCACCATTATCCAAATTCCTTCCCTTCTCTCTGCCCCTCTGTGCTTCATGGCCAGAAAACTGTCCTCCAATTTGCCTTTCTCATTTGAAGCCAGCTGACTATGAACAGAAACTTCTTGTGAGTAAAAATAAACCTCTCCCCTTTGAAATGAGTGTCAGATACCAAGTCCCAGTGGACTTCACATTTAAAACAACACATTTGTCTAAGATGTATCTAGTCAGCATCATGTCCACTAGGAGAGAGAACTACTAATCTATATTCTATTCTAGGATAGTAAAACAAGTAACAACTTCTGAGAGTATTAAAGAGAAAATTTGCCTCTACTGTTAGAGCTGGAAGGAGTCTAAAAATGTTGGGTCTCTGAGATGGTGGCAAAGCTCCCTGGCTGGTCCTCCTGGCAGCTGATTCTGTTGAAATCCAAAGAGCTCAATGTAAGGGCCATGCTCTCAGCTGACCTCAGCTCACAAATCACAGGAAAACATCCTTCAAGTATCCAGTAGAGTGCACACGTTGGGGACATCAGCACAGCAAACTTGTTGTGCAAGATCTTGTTTCACTTGGGCCACAATGAGTGAAGAATTATTTCAATCCCTGTAGAGAATATATAATATAGCTAGTGTACAGAAGCAACAAAACTCCTATAGTTTAAAAAATATATATTTTATATAACTTTAAACAAAAAAGGCTATTCTTGGGTGACACGATGGGCACACACGGTGCCAGACGATGTCATCTTAAGAATGCCAGCCCCATCCCACTCCATCTTTTTGGAAGCTGAGTCACATCCTCCTTGTCCATGGTTTGGACAATGGGCCTATTGTTTGTTGTGTCCCCAAAAGATCTACTATGGTGAAAAGCTTGGTTCTCAGGATGGTGATTTTGGAAGACGATGAAAACTCCCAGGGGTAGAACTCAAAAATGGATCCTTGGGTTGTGAGGGAAGGTGATCTTGAAAAGGTCTGTAAGAAGCCCATGTCTCTCTGGCTTCTTGATCAGCGATGCAGACTCTTCCACACTTCTGCCATGATGTTCTGCCATCCATCACCCTCACCAATGGATCCCTCTCCCCACATCAGATCTTGGACTTTGAATTTCTAAAACTGTGAAGGAGATAAACCTTTTGTGTTTATAAGGAAGTTGCCTAGGGTATTTTAGTATAATGACAAAAAGCTAATCCTCCAAAACACACACAAAAACACATCATTTACAACTAAACTTTATGAGGCTCTGGTGGATCAGGAACAGTTTTGGGGTAGGCAAACAAAAGTGATAGATTATATATTTCTTGTACTAAGATCTGTGGGGGCTCAAATGATCAGCTGGGAAAAATGAAAAGGGACATGATAATATTATAGTACTCATGGAAGAGCTTTTTATCAGTCCTTTATTTGTATTTGTATGTATTATAAATATATAATTACATATATGTTACTGATCATATAATACATACTGTATGATTTTGCACACTTTATTCTTTTTGCATTGTCTTATCCAACAACATAACCTAGCTGTCTATTTTCAAACTCAGACCATCTAAGTTTGCTCTTTCTCTTCACTCACCATGAAGTTTTCCACGGTATTCAACCTCGTCCACTGATGAAACTTCCGACTATTTCCACTATAGATGACAACAAATAATATTGAACCTAATGTCTTACATACAGCTTTATGTGTTAAGTAAGCAACCCAAAGGGATATGCAACTCTAAACAGAACGGCCCAACTCAACACATAAACTGTAATTTTGATGGATGCTACCACGCTGCCCTTGCCAAAAAGCTCTCCTTATCAGGGCATCAGATGCTCCACCAGCTGGAGGTTCTCCATCATTAACATTCTTGCCAATCTGATATGTGGAAAATGTTATCTCTTATTGACTGAATTTGCATTTCCCTGCTTGCTAGGGAAGCACAACACCTTTGCACATGTTTGTTTGCCTTTTGTATTTCTATGTGAATTACCTATTCATATCCATTTCTCTGTTTTTCTATTAAAATAGGCTGTCTCTCTCATATTGATTTTTATGAGTTTGTCATACATTATGAATATTAACTATGTTTCGGTTTTAAGTTTACAAATGCTTTCTGTCTTATCGTTTGTCTTTTAAATATGTTTATGGCAACTTTTGCTGGTACACTGAAACCGCCATTTTAAAAACATAAAATCTGTAAATCTTCTTCTTTGTGACTTTTGAGTTCTGTCCTTGTTTTGGAAAGCCTTCTTTAGCATACCATTATAAAAAAATTATCTTATTATTTTAATCCTTAAGGTTTTGTTTCTATGTTTATGCCTGTAATCCATCTCAAAATTATTTTAGTGTATTATATGATAAAGAGATCTAACTTTTTTCAGTTACTCAATTGATTGACTAAATCCTATCACCATTAATTTGAAAGGCAACTAAGCTCCTGCATACACAAAGGTCTGCTCTGTGCTCTCCTTCACCTTCTCCTCTCATCTGTTGTCACACCAACACTACACAGGTTAGCTCTTCCATTTATCATGCTACATGCCTTAGCATCTGACCTTAACTTTTTCTGTTCATACTTCTGCATAGGCCTTTCTCAACTTATTTATTTTTGTTGTCAAAACCTACTGGATAAGCCAATAAGCAGGATAAGTAGGATTCATAATCTCTACCTTTCACTCTGTCTTTGTCTGTCTCTGTCTCTGCCTCTCTGTCTCCTTCTGTCTGTCTGTCTGTCTGTCTCTCTCTCTCTCTCTCTTTCTGGGACAGGTTCTCATGATGTATGTAGTCCAGACTGAACTCACTTTCAAACTCAGGATTCTCCTGCTTCAGCCTTTCAGAGGTTGGGTAGAGAGTTAACAAGTTGGGACCAGCAGGAATGCCATAAATGGGAAGATTTTTGTTCTAAAACATACTGTATTCATTTATAAAATCAGAGGTACAGAAAGAGAACAGACAGGGAAACAATTGTCCTTCAAAAGGCAGTTTGTTCCAGCTCTGAGCATGAAAGGGCAGTGTTACCTCACACTCACCCCAGGACACATGGGAAACAGAAAGGGCCCAGTAAGTCCGTCATTTAGGAAACAGAGAGGAAGGAAGGAATTATGGGCCAAAGTTTGTTGCAGTTTCTACCAGAAGGGGAAGCCAGAGGAAGCAAGGCTAGGACTGGGCTCTGAGTAGTTAGGGGCAGCTCTGGGCCACAGAGGCTGGGGCCAGGCTACCAAGAGGTCAGACAAGGAAGTAGTGGGCTCATGGGTGGCAGTTGTGTGCCCAGTGAAGGAGGTAGTGAAGTCAGGGCTTGGGCTTCACTGGTTTGCATGCACAAGGGCTGCTCAGCAGGCCTAAGAACTGGAAAACCTTGAGAAGGACAAGCAAGGGTCAGCAAGGCCCCAGCTAGCAAAGCACCTTCAATGAGAAGGGAAGCAAAAAACGGGGCTGGGGAGAATGTGTGGGAGGCTCACACAACTATCTTTAAAGCTGGAGTCTCCAGTAATTCAGTCTGAATTGTTAATCCCTAAGAAATCAGAAATGCACAGTGATGTGTATGCACATTCAGCACAACTTGATGTTGGAACCTGCCTGAAATGGCTGACTGTAAAGGAACGGCTACAGAAGTACGATAACTGTCTCATAAAACACTACACCATTAACTAACTTTGATTTTGAATGAATTAAGTCATAGAAAAGTAAAAAGGAAGCTTACAAAGCTGTATGTTTTGTTGTTTTAAAACTGAAGAAAATCTAAATGTGCTAAGTGGTTATTTCTACCGTTTGGAATTATAGGATTCTATTGCTATATCCATGTTTCACATTTAATGTAATGAACAGATTTTACGTATGGAAGAAAAAATAAGTTATTAAAAAACAAAACCTGAATTGATGAGGCCTTCACTTTACAGTGAATGAATATCTGAAGAATGTTTCTCTGGTCCCTATGATGCATCAAAATCCTGCAGAAAAGAGAACTCCCCAGTTCATGCATCGACATAATGTTTGGATCATAGAAAACAATGGGTTAAAGATTCTTATGGATGGAATTCCAGCTCATACTTTCTTCAGATTGGAACCCCCATTCCCACAATGCCACGTTCTCTGCCTGAGCCCCTCCAGCCAGTTATAGCAGATCCAAGGGATAAATGTCAAAATTGGGCAATGATATAAAAAATATTCTACAGCAGATTGTCTTCTCCCCAGAAAATAGTGTAGACCATTGACATTTTTTAATGGCTGGGATACATTTAAGGAGTTTTTCTGAGTCTTATTAGAGTTCTCAGAGTCTCCTTCCCTACCACTGACACAGTAACTTCTGAACCTGTCTTCTCATTGAAATTATGTGAGGAACATTTAAAAATGAGTCAAGTCCTCAATCTTCCCATGGACTTAGTGCTTCTGAATTTTAGCAGTGTTAGATCTTGGAAAGCAAATTCTCAAATCTCTGCAGGGAATTCTGATAGCCCACCAACTTTGAAAATCATCATGTTTTTATATCTCTTTCCATATTTGGAAAACAGATATTAGACCAAAAATGTAAAAGAAGTTACTAACCAAGGAAAGCCTAGCAAAAACATACAATGACCCACAGGCGATAGGTTTTTAAATGACCTCATAATGTTAGCTATCATGGAAAAGAAAATGTTTTCTGCCCACATAGTGGTTCTGCCTCCTCAAACTCTGGGTGAGGCACTAACACCCTTGAGCATCAGGTGGCCAATGAGAGGTTCACTTTCTTTGGTTTTCTTGAAATCAGTCTGCTCTTAAGGTGTGTGGAAGAAGCAGAGTAGTTCTGTTAACACACTATAGAATTTAAAACCCTGAGTTTATAAAAAGGAGATCAGCAGATGAGATGGTCAGGGAAAAGTATAAAAATGATATGAGTAGCAACTTATTTTGAGCCAAGAACCATGTGTGAAATGCCTTACCTACCTCTTATGCACACGCCCAGTGATCCTGCTATGTAGGAGTCTGACAGAGACAAGGTGTGATGAGGCAACGTGCAATCTCCAAATGTCAGGGGCCTAAAATAACAAAGGTTTATTTCTCACTCGTGCCTCCTGTCCATCGGAGTGTTGGCAGGAAACCCTCTTCCGTGTCATTTTCACTCAAAGACACTGGCTGGTGAAGTCCCCACCATCTGGAAGGGAGCTGGTAGCCAACGTGGGGGAGGGAGGCTCGTGTAGTATGCATCAGCTTTCACACACAGCCACTGTGAAGTGACCACCTCTCTTCTGCTCACATCCGGGGAATACATGTGCTATGTGCACTCCAAAGAGGGCGGCAAACGAAACTTTTGGTGATGGATGTTACAGAATCAGAAATATGAGGAAGCTGTGCTAATACCTACCACTGCATCATCAAGCCTGATGTTTAAATGAAGGGGCTACATAATTACCAGAAGGCAAATCTTAAGACTCTTGGTAATACCAAGTGTTAATAAAGACATGGAGTAATTGGAACTTTCATTCATTATTGAAATATATTAAAAGTGGTACACAGACACCCCTAGAGAGAGGTTGGCCATTCCTTCTAAATATAAGTATATACCTACCATCTGGGTGTTTGATATCAGAGCATTAATTCTTTACTGAAGTGATTTTACCTCCTCTACCACCACTGCCACTACGCCAGGGGTATTTGGCAATGTGCAGACATTTTTGTTGTCATAAGAAAGTGAGAAGGTGCTATTTGTATCTGATAAGTAGATCCAGAGATGTTACTAAACATCTTCAAGTGAACAGTACAGCTCCTCACCACAGAGCATAGGCCCAATGACAATGGAAAGGTTGGAAATTCTGCACCAAAGAAAGGACAATGTATGTTCAGACAAAAGCCTATGTGAGTTCTTAGCTGCACTACTTACATTCCCAGGAAACTAGAAACAGCTCTCACATGTTTTAATAGACAAATGGATCAACAGTGGGATCCTTTACAGTGAAGTACTGCTCAGCGATAAAGAGCAATGATCTACACCACTGAGAAACATAACAACACTGAGGAATCACAGAACCAGTTTCCAAAGTTCCATGTTGCATGATTCAGCATAGAAAACTCAACAGATCAGTGCTCTGCTGAAGTTAAAAAAAAAAAAAGAGGAAAAGGAGTTGGAAGGGATTTTGTGCATTACATGATGAAAATGTTGAGGATGATGGAATCACCCTAAGCTTGATGCTAATTACATTAATTTTCATGTTAAAATTCATTGATTTGTTTAATTTTTAAGTTAAAAAATAAGTAAGTGCAGCACACAACTTAATGGGGGCTGGGACACAGCAAGTGCAGTCAGAAGCACCCAGGGCCCCATGACCACTGAAGCAGCATTTTCCCAAACCCATGAAGCTGGCTCAGCACAACTAAGGATAGTGAACTCTAAGCACAACTTAAATGGCTTTGAGAATCAAAATCATTTGTATTCAATCATTTGGGCTCCAAATGGTTTTGCTTTCTTGGAGCTTGAAGACTTTGTTATAACCTGACCCTGCCTATGAATGTAGATCCAACTGCCAATTATAAAGCTACCCTCCCTGCTCTGAACACCACCACCCCAACCCCAAACAAGATGGCCATGGGTACATAAGGGAACAATTTGGCAAGTGGGGAAAACCACAGTTCAAATTATAATAGCCATCGGTAAAACCAACATTCTACACACATGACAGGAGCAGACACTGAATTTGGTGCTGTCATTATTTCAACTCATGTCTGCATTCCACTTTCCATACTTTCTTGTAATAGTCTTGAAATGTTTAACTTGAAGGATGAGCAGTTGCCTGAGGTGTCAGACAAAACCAGGAAGAGCTGACTGTCAGGGTTTCAGCACACTGGACATCCAGAGTGAGATTAACAGACTATGCCACGATAGAGAGGAGGCCATCCAGCACCATCTCATGTGACTTTCTTAGTACATGGGCGGAAGCTAGTGTAATCAGCTGCTCCCCCCTCCTGACATTTTAATCATGGAAACAATTACTACTGCTTGGGGGGGGAACTTTGACTGACTCAGGCAAAAATACAGAGAGAGAAAAGCTACATTTGGGAGATTTTTCTAACTTATGAAATAGTTACTCCAGCCGGGGATATAGCTCAGTAGTTCTGGTGCCTGTCTTGCAAGTGCAAGGACCCGGGTACGATCCCTGGTAACCACATAACAATACTGGGTGTGGCGACTCACCCCAGCAGCAACCAGTACCACGTACCACAGTGCCGCGTGTGGTGGCTCACGCCTGTAATCCCAGCACTCAGGAGGCAGAGGCAGGAGGATTGCTGTGATGTGAGTTGGAGGCTGAGCTGAGGGCCAGCCTGAACCACAAAAGCGAGACCCTGTCTCAAAAAAAAAAAAAGAAATAGTTACTCCAAGAATAAGTTCTCAGTCAGAATTTAATGGAATTAAGAAGATAATCTCAGAAGGTACATAATCTCTACCTCTATTAAGAATAGGCATAAATCCACACAAACGTGATTTTGGTCTCAGGGAAATTTTTTTCCAAGAACATCCATTGGAAGATTACTTTGTAGAAATGATGACTTCTCACAAGGACCATATAGTTCCCCCTCTTAAGGCCACAACCATGTAATCTAATAAGGGACATCTACAGTTAGGAGAAGGAAATCTAAGAAAATGAAACTGTCAACAAACATTTCAAAAAAATTACCAATAAAATGATCCACTGTCAAAAAGGAAAAAAAAAAAAGAGATTTCTCAAGCAAAGAATATACTTTTGCCCTTATGTTGAATAGTAAATGAGGTTTCTTTTATTTTTCCATAGGAAAAGTAAGGTTGATGAGTATAGGAAGAAAAGATGATTAACATTTATTAAGAACCTGTCACATTCCAGGCTTGTACCTATATATTTCAGGTGCATTATCCTGTAGGACAATGTAATTTCTCAAACCCTGTCAATGGAGGTCTAGCTACAAAAATGTAAGTAAAATTTTGGTCATTTTAGGCATTCAACTGGATGTTTATAATATCATGAAAAGGGATGGAGGAGGTCTCCAGAATAAGTCTTCAAATCTGAGCCCAAGAGTGAAATTGTAGAAACACTGGAGCTACTTCCACTGACGCAGTCAGGAGTGAAACCAGGGGTTTGCCCCACGCACAGAATTGCCTCTAGATGTCCCCATAACCAGTGATGGAAGCTGGAACTTGGCTTCAGAAAAGCGAATATCTCTACAACCTTGACTGCCAACTGAAAGAACAAGGAGAAAAATTGAGTTTTGCTTTGTATCTACATTGTAAACTATCATTCTAAGCAAAAGCATCCTCTTGTTGGAGTTTAATTAAGCCATGAATGCTAGCTGCAAGGGAATCTGAGCAGCATTGTTTTTAGCTCTCAAGGTCCTGTGATATTGGAAAGAATCAGATGTAGGTAGAGTGTATAATAAGCATCAACTACTTAATGCATTGTACCCTGTGAAGTAGGTCAAATTTTTCTAATTTCTTAAGTGAAGTAACTGAAACTCAGAGATATCAGATACATTTAACATGGTGACATAAGTTACAAGGTAGAAGTACCAGAAATTGAACGTAGGTTGTCCTTAAAGTTATCATTTTAGGGGTACTTACTTTGTACTCTGTATTTGTTTTCAGTACTTTCAGTATTATCTTATTTGATCTTTCCTGTGTTTCTGTTGTATGCAAATATGATGCTGATTTTGCAGGTGAGGAAAAATAAGATACAGAAATTTAAATAACTTGCCTGAAATCACAGTCAGTTTTAATTAGAGCCAGTATTTAAAGCTTCATTGCTTCTCCTCTTTTCCCTGCAATGTACAGCAGTCTTGGAAGTGAATGTTTGGTTAGCACCAGTACTGATACACAGCTCAAAAGACTTCCTGGGGTACCACCTGTTCCAAACTGACACAGTAAGGAGATAATTCCTCTGAAAGCCACCTGTGTACGCTCTTGGTTAACTTGCATGGAAGGTCTGGGGACTTTTAATAGCTAAATACTCAGTTTAAGGCTGGCTAATAAAACTTATACAGCAACCAGTGCTCCAAAAATGAGAGTGGTGATTCTAGTTTTTCTCAGATTTTATTCAGATTTTTTTCTCAGATTTTATTCCTACCATAGGCAATTCTAAGCTACCAATATATCACCCAGTTTGCACAGTTTCTGAAAATTTAACAATTGGCTCTTTCAGGCCAGTGTAAGCCCCCTCCAGAGAGCACTACAAATTGTCCTTGTTTATTTAGGACCCTTGCAGAGAAACTTGAATCATTTCCACATTTGGAGTTCTGGCATATACTGAGATGTCTGAATACTGGCAGACTTTTGATAGAAAAAGGCAGATGGTGGAGAGAAACAAAAAGATCTCTAAGAGGAAGAAAAAAAGTTTGGCATGACCCAGCAGGAGGAGTTGGATAATATCTAAGGGCACAGTGGTTCTGGACTTCTCTCGAACTTCTCTGATCTTAAGCTTCTGAGTTAACCACGACCACTAGAAAGAGAGCAAATGTTATTTTTAGAGATTTGAAACACTATGCCAGAGGGTGTTCCACCGTAAAAACTCAGTGACTAAGGCTTCAAGTCACTCTGTGAAGTTTTCATTCTCTGTTCTTACCACCATATTGGAAGAGAGATAATTTGCCTACAGCCAGAGACTAGTGTGAGCCCCAGCGATGACATGGTGCTTTGTAGAGAAGACCAAGTAGAATCATTGCCTTTCTCTCCCATCATCTAGTTGCTAGCTGGGGAAGATTTTTCTACTTCTCTGTTGATGAAAACTCTACCTCTCCATGTTTAAAGCCTATCTTGGATGAAGAGCTTCCCCAAAATCTCTCCAGTTGGAATTAGCTATACTTTATTTTGCCTGTATTATGTTTACAGAAAATTGTATTTTACTTTTTATTAATGTCATCATTAATTTTCGACTACATAAGATTCTCTGACAGTAGATGCTAAATCTTTGAGAGCTGGTTGGTGGGTCTTTCATGTCTGGGGTTGCTCCACTAATACAAAGGGCTGGCTTGCCACATGAAAATGCTCACAAGTAACTCTGACAGTGTTAATAACCCTGCATGGAAGTAACTATCAGTTATAGTGCACTTTAAGAAAATGAGGGAGAGTGTTAAAGGGAAAGAGAAAAGAATAGAGGAAGAGAAGGAAGAAGTCAGAAAAAGCAGAAAACGGAAAGAGATCTCCAGCTCCCAACACATTTAATATTTAACTTAAGGACATTTTTCTCAGTGATAGAAGGCTAAAAAACATGGTTTCTGAGGAAAGCACAAATTCTTTTAGAATATATGAGAGAGTCCTGCCATAGTCGTGGCATAAGAGTAATCTCCCCTCTATTTCCTGTTTATGATTCATCCTTTCTAGGAATATCCATGTTCTCATATGAAATGCTCACTAGAGAGACTAACCTTGGTGAACTCTCCGATTAGAAGCCAAAGCTCTGCTTCAATCTTTGTGCCAACCCCTTTCTCATGACAAATACTTCTAGAGTACAAACACCTTAATCGCACTGTTTCTCCAAACAGACCAGTAAGTGCTCATATATAATATATGTGTGCTTACAGTATATATAATACATTCGGATGTATGTGGTGTTTGGTACTCCATGCCTGAGAGAACAGCTGATTTATTTCATAGCTTTTATGGACTGTTTTATTATTCTCCACAACATCACATCCATTCTCTTTGCATGCATATTTTATAGCACCTTGATGGACTTCTTTGATTTGACCCAGTGTTTTGATGACAACATGGCCATAGGAGGTGCACATTAACGTACACAAATCATTCGCCTCAGTCACTTTAGAGTGTGATCCTGCCCTCAGGTGATTTGTAGACTGCCAGCTCTTTCCTGATGGGCAAAGTAGCATAACATGGCCTAAAAAGCCATGGCCCACAGAAAGCAATTGGTAATTCACAGAGCAACAGTCTCCTCGTAGGGGCCGCCGACTGTGTAAGCATAGTCAGTCACTGTCATAATTGTATCAATTACTTTGTTCCATGTAGGTACTTTTCTTCTGGATTTTAATTCCCTTAAAGACAGTTTAAACACAGTATCATGAGTGTAACTGAGACTCTAAATCTGAACTGACCACACAACAATGGCCTGACCTCTTTAAAGACTCAGTAAAGAATGATGTGGGCAAGAAAATCTATGGTTTCACTCTGCTGTCTTCTGACTTCATTGTTCCTCTCCCTCTTGAACACAGGCTTAAACAGTCCAAGGTTGATATCTTCCTCTTTTGGTGTCCTAGTTTCTACCTGGCTGAGGAGAGTGTCTCATACCCTACGGAACATCTGGTTGTCTTGATATAACCACCCATCCTCCTCCTATTGTCACCTCAGGAGATCTCACCTGGTTCAGCTGATGCTTCATAAAAACACTGTGGATCTGGTACACAGAAACGTCATGTCCGGGACATCTGTTCTACATAGGTCAATGCTCATGCTGGATTCTGGGGTCTGGAACATGTTGATTCATGCCCTACATGACCATTCATGAGCACCCTTTCTCCAGTCTGTTAGATTCGAGGTGCTTAATACAACCAAGATCTGTCTTTAAAACCTCTCTCAATAGGGTAGCTATACAAATTCTGCAGTCCCAGGCATGAGGGTCTGCAAGGGGGAGAGCATCTGTGAGCACTCAAACTCAAAAAGCCCCACTTTAAGAAGCACGTGATCTTCGCTGGGATGTCAGCATGGGTTGCAGTTGGTACCACTGCAATGGGAGCCCAGAGAATCCCGTGACAAACTCCATCTGGGTGATATGAGCCAGTCTTCCCAAAGACTCGGCACCTAAGCTCTTTCTTGCCCTTCAGTGGTGTCCTCTGGCAAAAGAAGCTACATTCTCTTTTTGCCCCCTCTCCTGAGTGGAAATAACTCTGCCCAGGGCCTTGAAAGCAACCTACTGCACATAACATACTGTCATATAAAATATGGAGGATCTAGAAGCTGGGCTCCTGTTTAATTCTCCTGGTGAGTTTTGCATTATTTCCAGATAGCCCCTTGGTTAATCAGGCCTGAGAACAACATGAATATATTTACACACAGGGAAACTGATGCCTGAGGTGGCCTAATAATTCAGTCTGGTTTTCAAAGTGAGTTTGAGGCAGGACCAGGGCCAGATAAAATCTCACGCTTTGTGACTGAAGCAGCTGCAATAGTCCCTCTTATCTATGGTTTCACTTACTATAGTGCTGTTTAAGTAGCCTGATAAAATCTCACCCAAGATGTAAATAGTTGTTTTATCCAAATGTACCCACCCTGCATATACTACCCACCATTAATCACTTAGTAGCCACCTAAGTTATCAGATCAACTGTCCTAGTGCAACAGTGCTGGTGTCTAAGTCATCCTTATTTTGCTTAAGAACAATTCAAAAGCACAGAGTAGGACTGCTGGTGACTCAGATTTGCCAAAGGAAATCTAGAAAGTGCTCACTTTAAATGAAAAGACAGAAGTTCATTAATTATTCAGGAAAGAAAAGCTATCTCACTCTCAAGTTGCTAAGAAATATGGCAGAAACACACATAGCCATGAGGCGGTGAAAGGATAAAAGCAACTCATGCCAGGTTCACTGGTAAACTTTCCACTACCCAAGTTACAGCCTCTGGATATAACAAGTGGTCTGTTAACTTTATATATGGGTATGTAAGAAAAGAAATAAAAGCATGGTGAATGTAAGTTGCAGTATTATCCATACTTCCAGGTTCTACATAAGGATCTGGGGACATCTGAGGTCACAAAGAAACCAAAGATGAGCGATAAAGCCACATAAATCAGGCAAACTTTGGGCAGGGTCCCCAGCAAGGAAGAAAATAAATTCAAAAACAAAACTCTTAGCCACATAGTGGGGACTTGTGCTTTTCCACTGGGTAAGACAGAAGGTACCAGGATTAGAAAACCACATGCCTCCCTGAACGGTAAGTCAGTTTCTTCCAGAAGCAGTAAAGTAATCACATGTTTATAATCCAGAGTAGTGAAAATAATTTGAGCATTACGAGGAAGGGTGGAAGAGATTCTGGTGCTTTGTGTAAAAACCTTTAAATTCCCATTTCATTAAAAATTCTTCTCTGCAGCTGGGAGCAGAGATTACCATGTTTCACCATCTGTGCAGATTAACGTTCACTAAAAAAGAGAGCAAGAGGGAGAGGGCGGCAGATAAAATAAGTGGTTTCCAGTTGCAGCAGAGCGCCGAAGCAAAATATCTTTCCATGACTGCGTGTGTATGTCTTACACCTGTTTCATTTGAATCTTGTGATAGAATTGTTTAAGGAAAACTCAGCCTTATCTATTTTTAAAGACTGAATCATGTAGAAGCTGCCAATCTTCCTCACACTGGCTAGATAAATTTTTATGCAAAATCCACTTTGAGGAGTCTTTAGAATCCATTAGAATAAGTGAGGCATCTTCAGTGCTTGCCTTTTACATGTGACACCCTAGGAAGCATTTCCCAGATACTTGCATTCACAAGTCAGAACCTCAGATTCTGACCTGAGGAGCACATATTGTCTAGGGCCTCCTGGTCCTAACTCCAGGAGTTATAGAAGAACTTCTCATATGCTGACTGACATAGCTTCAGAAGATCATGCACTGATGGTCTCCCAGTACCTGGAGGTGATGGTAAACTATATAAAACAATATAGCATAGGGGTTTGGTTGGTTGGTTCGTTGGTTGGTTGGTTGATTTGGGCTTTGACCACTGTCTTTGAGACGGGCACAGTTTTGACTGCTTGTACTGTCTCTTTATTCCTCACAACTAATGAGAGAAATGAAAACTGTTAGCATCTCTATTTCATTAGAGAGGAGACTGAGACTTGGAAAACTGAAAGTACTTGCTGAATGTCAAAAAAACTAATACAGGCTAATGTTGATATTTGAATTTAGATCCATCTCCCTTCATGCTTTAAACCATTGTACTCATTTAGTAGTTCGGTTATTTCCAATTCTATTTGGGCACTTTTTAGATCCAGTCTTAATACTGGGAATCTCATTTCATTGAAAATCGTGCTTTTGCCTCTTCATATGCTGTTAATCGTCCTGACCAGGAGGAGAGGGCATCTCACTTACTGCCATTACAGTAGCTAATCAATTCTACCCTATTGCCCAGTGTTATAAATGTCTAGTTGCCTATATTCAATTGACGTGTGGCCTCATTTCTTACTGAAATGGGCAGAAATCTCAGTTTAGAGACTCGCTTTTTAATGGCGCAGGGAAACCAAGGAAATATGTCAATCTTATTGCCAAGTGAACAGCAATAAACCACTGTAGTCATTCTTTACACTAAGGATCCGTGAGGTCAGTGGAATCTAGGTATTTCTGAATTTTAACTTCTCAGTGAGAGGGATTATTTCTAATAAGCCAATACTACTTTCTCTTTAATTCTTATATAGATAGTTGCTTAACTTTAAATAGTTTTAAGTTAAAATTTAAGTTAAAATAGTTTCCTGGGGCTTAAAAGTTATTCCAGCAGACAACATTTCTATTGAGCTTTTATAAAAGCATACCCTATGTGTCCATCAATAGATGAATGAATAAAGAAAATGTGGTATTTGCTCACAATGGAGCACCTCTCTGCCATAAAGTAAGATAATCTGTAGTCATTTGTGGGAAAATGGGTGCAGTTTGAGACCATAATAGTAAATAAAAATAATGAAATAAATCAGACACTCCAGTTTAAAAATAGCATGATGTCTTTTATATGAGAAAACCTAAATATAAAGAGTGAAATAAAAGATAGAGGATAGTAAGCAGGGAGAGAAATCTTTCTTTTAAAAACATCGAGAGATGGAGGGAAGGGCTGGGGATTTAACTCAGGGGTACAGCATCTGCTTGGCAAGCACAAGGTCCTGAGTTCGATCCCTGGTACCAAACAAAAAAAGAAAGCAAGAGAAAGAGGGAAAGAGAGGAAAAGAAAAGGATGAAAAATGAATTAAGTGTGATGTACATGTACCAACTTCCAGCACAGAGTGTAAATGTTATGTACTAATAAAAGCAATGAACTGAAAATATCAAGTGAGACATCACAAACCTTGTTATTAACCACATCAGAAAACTTCCAGGGACCAATGTCTTGACAGAATGGCCAGTTTTGCTGAACGTGGTATGGCGGAGGCTAATAAAGATTCTAAGCCAGAAATCAAGTCCAGGGTCTTCTCTTGGGAATCTTGGCATCCGTCATTTGTTTATACTTTAGATCTAGAGCAACTGACTAGGGTTTCTGGGGAAATTCTAGAAGCACAGAACGGTCCTGAAGAGAGACAGGAGAGAACACAGAAAAGAGCTGGAGTTCTGCTTGAAGTAAAAACTCCCCACACAGCAACAGGGTTTGCAGAGGGGATGGTTACCTGGACAGGGTGCTGTCTGAGCTCCAGTTCACTCTGATCAAGGCCGGAGGGAAGCGTGGTGACGTCAGAACCCTCTTCACAGTGGAGGAACGGCCAGTTGCTAACCTACTGCCCTGCTGGGGCTTCACTGGCCCAGACCCAGAGAAGAGGGAGCTCTAACCAGGAGTCCGATTGGTACTAAAGACAGCTGAGATGAGCTACGTGAACCAATCAGGAGCTAGCAAGACACAGCAGAAATTTTTAAAGTATTTCTTTGTGTTTATCCATGTTGTGTAAACACAACATGGCCTGTAAACACAACACGGCCTTCCTTATCTCCTTAATCTCTCTCAAAGCACCCTTAACACAAGAAGGAAATTTGTGCATTTGAATGTGCATCCTGTCCAGGTTCCTGTGAATGGAGGGATGATGCGCCTGGCTCCAACCTGTTGTGCTTTTAGGGGGTAATGGAAACTCAGACCAACAGGATGAATGCGCAGAGTCACCCTGCAGACTCTGGGGAAGGTTTCGAGAACTGTTCTGCCTTTAATGCAAAATACAGTCATTTATTAATGACTAATTAAAATGGTAGAGAGCATAAACATAAGAATGGAGGCGGTAGCGGATTGGTTGACGCATGCACAGAGGCGAGGATTGTACATTTGATTGAAGAGGCAGTCCTGCTTTTGGCCGAGGTGGAGGAGGTGGAGTCACGATGAGGTAGGGGTCATGAGGAGGGAGCATGGCTGAACTTTAGTGAAAGCTTGGCTTTCACCTTCACCAGCCTCAGAGAGCAGCCTGGATCCCCCTGCACAGACCATCCTGGAGGCTGCGGGTGTCTGCCGCGAAGTGAAGCTGCCTTGCCCGCATGTCTTTTCACCAGGACCTTGTAGAAAGACAGCTGAACATCACGGATGGGAAGAACAAGGACCGTCAAGTCCCCTGGGCCTGGATTTAACACTTAGCTCTAATGCCGATGAGCTACGGAGCCCCAGGCAGGCTCTTTCCCTCTCCTCTCTTTCCTCACGTCTGAAAGGAGAGTGATGAGTCCATCTTCCAGGGAAACAGTGAGGACTAATGAGAGAGGACATGTACACAGGGCATCCTGAAGTCTCTGGCTTTGAGCGCTTCCTGGCTCCCTTCCCCTCCCCTCAGAGGCCCAGGACACTAAGTGCTCCACGGCCTGGTAGCCTGGGAATGTGTGGCCCACTCCACAGGGACAGTCTCCTCATACATAAATCTTTACATGCTTTTCATTAGTAGAGAGGAGTTTTTGACTCAGGGGCCTGAGTTTAAAGACCCTGTTTAGTAGATTCATTCACTTATTCAGCAAACTAATATTAAAAACCCAGTATGTTTTAGGTACAGACTGAAGACCCAGAGATATCAACGTGAAGCAAAGCAAACATCCTTTGTTTTTGTGGCGCTTTCTTTCCATTGGGAGGAGACAAATACATCAAAAATATAAGCCAGTTATGAAGTGTGTCTCATATTAATACTTAGAGAAAAAAATAAATCTGGTAAGTACAGACTAGTGTCCCAGGGTAGAGTGGAATAATTGCATTCCTGAATATTTCACACACCTGAGGTTTCATAGAAGCCTTAGAGGGTTTCTGTGGGTTGGAAAGGACCTGTGAGGCAAAGGCCATTCGGTGTGTGTATGTGTCTGCCTTGTCACCCGGTAAGGACTCAAGGGAACAACGCGTGGCTTCCTAGCACTGGTATCCACAACTGCAACACCACGACTGACCCTGCTAGGCACTCAGTAATTGTTTGTTGAACCAACCTGTACCCTTCAAACCTCTCCAGAGCCCATGTGTCCCCTGACATCCGAAATATCAGTTTGTGTTAACAGCTCCACCTCCCCACCTCCGTTTGATGGACAGCAAGTTCTTGGCCTGCACGCTGCATATTGATTTGACTTATAGTAAGCAATGGAGTGGCAACTCGAGTGACATTAGTATAATGTGGGTGGGAATGATCGCCGGGATTGAAAATGTGCTCACGCTTCCAGGCGCCTCTACAACTGGGAAAGGAGATTGATTTGCTCTTGTGCACTGTTTTCCGTTTCATTTCCTCAGCTCTCCAAGCTGAAAAATCCCACCTAAAAGGTGTGAAAGGCAAAGGCAGAGTTTTATGCAGAAACTCACAGTCTGTTGTACAATAGTAGAGAGTAATCAGGTGGAAGGAATTAAGTGAAAATAAGAAACAACTACTCCAGATACACTGAGCCACCTCATCTTTGACAAAGGAGCCAAAAATCCTCAATGGAGGAAAGATAGCCTCTTTAACAAATGGTGCTGGAAAAACTGGGCTTTAACTTGTCAAAGACTAAAACTAGATCTAACTCTTTCACCATGTACCAAGCTAAAATCAAAGTGGATAAGAGACCTAAATATTAAAACAGACACTGTAAAT
>PVIR01028784.1:0-21496 GCA_004026965.1 Petromus typicus | reverse complement strand
TCATCCCTGCTCACCTGCTGCCCCAGGTAGCTTCTCTCCCTGGACCTCTGACCCAGCCCGGAGCAGAGGACACCCTGGGATCCTTCTGATTGCTTTGGGGCCCAGGGACAGGGCAGAGCTGGATCAGGAGGCCTGGCAAGGAGGCTTTCTGGGGCAGCAGGTCTCCTACCGCACATCCAAGGGTGGGATTGCAGGCCCAGTGTGATCCAGAATCAGGGGAGGGGCTGCAGGGATGGGAGGAGGGGTGGGCTGGGCAGAGACCCCGAGTTGGCTGGTCTCACAGGACTGGAGTGTATCACACCTCGTAAAACAGTGCGAACTGGAGTGCAGAGAGTTACTGCCATGGAGACTTTCATCTCCTGTCAATAAAGTGCTCGCAGCCCCGAGCTGGGCTTTCAGCTTTTAATTCCAGATGTGGTGGCCTCCTTTCTCCCTCTGCCTCCCGCTTCCCTCATGCCAGTCGGGGTAACATGGGGCCAGATGAAAGAGGGGACCCCAGAAAAGCCCAAACCTGCCCTCAGGAGTGTCCTGGGGCAGGCAGATCTGGGCAAGCCCAATGGGTGGTACAAGGTCACGGACATGGCATTCAGATCCCATGGGAAAACACAGTGCTCCTGGAGGCTCTGCTGAGGCCTCCATCCCACTGAGATATGGCAGGGGCACTGCTGTGCTCGAGCTGCACCCCACCCCCACTGTCCTTCACCTGACTGGTGACCCTGGAAAAGCCAATTTCTTTTACCAGCTTTCTTGGCAGAAAAAGAAAGTGTCTAAATCATCAGTGATCGTGTATCAAACCTGGCCCATGGTTGGTTTCTGGTTTGGGAGATGCAAAAAGCCAGAGTCTCTCTCCTTGCAAAGCTATCACCTGGCAAAAAGAAGCAGACAAATCCCCAGCAATACTCTTGAGATGCAGGACATGCACAGCCTGTGTGCAGAAAGGAAAGACAATGACAGGCTAGAAGAAAACTTCGTTCCAGGGCTTGCATCAGGAAGCTGGCCGGAATACCTTTGCTGCCAGCAAGCTGGGCCAAATGGAATGATATAGAGAAAGAACATTTCAGGCAGAAGGAACAGCAAATAGAAAGAGTTGGGAACTTTGGAGAGACATAAGGACCACTGCAGGCAGCACGAAGTGAGTGAGAAAGGGAAGGAAGGGGAGGACACTAAACAGTCCAGGGTCAGATTTCTGCACGTTAATTTGTACCCAGTCAGGTACATGTCAAAGAGGTCCAGAGGTGAGTACTTTGGAGCTGGGGTGACACGCCACAGTATCCCATCCCCAGCTCCTTCCGAGTTTCTGCTCCACAGCCAGAGCATGTGGCTGTGTCCTCACGGTCCAAGACAGCTGCTTGAGCGCCAGACATCAAGCTCACTTTTCTGTTATCAAAAGGAATTAAAAGAAGTGCAGCCTTTCTTCCTTTTGGGACACAGCCTAGTAGTTGAAGACAATATTTCTGCTCATAGCTGGTGAACAAGAATGCTAGGGGAATCTGTTCTTAGTTCCAGGAGGGCTATTCACCAAGCTAAGAATCAGGGATGATGTTATCAAGAAGAGGAGGAGAATAAGTAACAGGATAGGAAACCAGCAATTTTGTCAACTGCCTACAAGTCCACATCCAGACTCTCTCTCACCCCAATGCTGCAGCTGCCACAAAACCCACTTCCAAGAGTAAGCTCACTGCATACCCCCATCAAGCTGGTCCTCCTGACCACAGGTGCTGACCTGCTGCACAGTCCAGTGCTGGGAGAAATCTGACATCCGCCTGAAGGTTGCTGGTGCTGCTGGGACTCCACAGGGAGCACGCTCCTGCTCTGTCTCTTCCTCACTAGCTCTGGAACAGTCCTTCCTGCCACAGGACTTTTGCGCGTGCTGTCTCTGCTCTCCCCTGATTAATTGTTGTGTGGTGACAGGTGGCACTCTTTCATAAGAGACATCTGCTATGAGTGCCATTTGCAAGTCCAGCCAGCTCACTGGCTCCCTGGGCAGGGAGCTATGGTGGCTATGGGATCACGGTAGCTATGGGCTCCCTGACTGCAGGTTTGGAGAGTACATGCAGCTTCCCTGCACCCCCTGCACTCCAGTGGAGGCCCAGACACCTGGGAGGTGGGGGAACCAGTGATACGCGCTGCCCGTGGTGAGGCAAACGCAAGGGCTTCTTAAAGACGTCCCGATGGCTCCAAGAGGTGCCGCTTCCTGGCTGTGGGAACAGGGTGAGACCTTGGAGGCCCAGGAAGCAGGCGGGGGAGGGGCAGTCCGTGGGAAGGGGCGAGAAGAGGAAGAGGGAGGGAAGAGGCGGAGGGTGGTTTTACAATGTTCCAAGGCAGCAGGAGACACGGGGGCCAGAAGTCAGGAGACCTCGCTCTGGATTCACCCAAGTCTCGGGACACAGCAAGTGGGTTCACTTGTGACTGAACTAGAGGATTCGATCCTTCCCTGGCCTCTCTCATGAGCAATGATCCCTGGGAAGTGTAGGAGGGGGATTAGACATGACCCTCGCGGGGGGCAGGCGGGGCCCGGTGAGCTGTCATGTCCACTTGTACCCCCTCGTTCACACTCACTACCCAGAGACCCAGGCTTCCCTCCACGCCAGCCCCCGAGCTGGTGTCCGGCACCCCGAGACATCTGGATCTCTCCTGCCAGTGGGAGACTAACTGGCTACAGACGGGGGTCTCTCCAGTTCTGGGCCGCAGGACATCTGTTCACCTTTCGTCTCCAGATGGACCGAGTAGGAGATCCGGGTCCACCACACACTGCAGACACGGGACCTGGGCTGTGCGCACCAGCAGAGAGTCTAAACCCAGAACCATCTCCCCCAGGAGCTCTGGCTCCTGGAAAAACCATGTGGGTCGACACAGCTGCCGACAGCCGGGGTCAGCGTCTCTCGCAGGCTCACTGCCTGTGGCTGAAGACCAGGGGACAGAGGCCGTTCTGCCCCCACGTGGGGTGTTGTGCTAGGCACTCCTCCGATGGGATATGTGACCCTCAAAGGGCCTGGGGATGAGGAGCTACAGTCCCCAGGCTCCTGCCCACTCCACAGAGGCCCTCTGACCAGCCACAGTTCCAACCGTGCCCAGCACCCTCCTGACCCTCAGGTCTCTGAGCCTTCATGCCCAGGGTCCCCTCCAGTCTGGAGCTTTTGACGCTGGACCTATGTTTTTCCCTGTGCACCCCTAGTGTCCAGCTCAGCCCCTGGGACCTATAAGCTCCCCAGAAATGTCTGCTGGATCCATGGAATTATGGGGTGAGACCTGCGTGGTCACAATGGTGGCCGGGGCTGGACTCTGCCAGCGTGGCTATAATGTTTTTATTTTAACCATCAGCTTTACTAGTATTACTGGCCATAGTGGGAGTTGAACCCGGGCCTTTGCCCCAGGCTGCATCCTTCTGACTTGCCCAACAGCAGGGTTTGTCCCTTTCCTCTTCCGGGACCACTTCCTGCTTTGACCATGTACCCCGGGACAGAGGTCGGGGTCTCTGCTGGGCAGAAGACGCTGTCTGTTTTCCATCCAACCTGCCTAGGTCGCTTCTCTCATTTTGGCAAAGTCTGTCTCTGGCTCTTTGAAGTGCTGATAGTTTCGACCCCTGATGAGTCTTAAACCTTGTTCTTCAAGTGGGCACAAGTGTCTTTGTCCCATATCACGTGCAGAGCCACTCTGGGGCTCCGGATGAGTCCCCAGCACCTCCCCACACCCCGCCATTGCCTCCGCTCTCCGCCGGTCCTTCCAGGCTCCCGGGGTCCTGCCCACCCCAACTGCCAAGAATCTCTGCTTCATATCCACCTTAAGCTTCTTTTGGTACAAGCTGGGGCATCTTCCAGCCTCCTCAGCCCCCAACCCCCAGCCCACCCCCAGCCCCCCACTCCCTACCCCCTACCTCCCAGCCCAGCACACGGTGCCCCCTGCTCGGCAGCCAGGGCCACATCCGTCATGGACGCCACCTGTCAGCGTGGCCATGCGGCCCCTCCAAGGCCCCTCTAGGGCCAGCCAGCCCCGGGGAGCCCCCCGCTCCGCTTTTATGTCTCCAATTCATTACATTCTCTGTCAGCGGCATAAATCAGGCCCGGGCGTTTCTGCGCACACTCGGGAGCGGGGAAGACACGCAGGGAGCAGATATGAAATGCACCGGGGGGGTGCACGTGGCAGGCAGGAGCCCCCGCCCTGCCCGCGCTTACTCTGTGCACAGCCTTTCCTAACCACAGGTATCCCACCGATCCTCGGAGTCCAGGAGACACGCAGGAGGGAGGTTGAAATTATTGATTTTCCCCTAACTCTATAAGATTATATCTGCCAGAAGACTGGATTTTCCCTAATTCCAGAGTCAAAAACGCAACAAAAACTAGCCTGTTATTGTCCCTTAGCACATTAAGAGGTGTTTAAACTAAACTTAACCACGTTAAACTGTTCACTAGCTCCTCACTGCAATAAAATAAACTCCTAACTTCCTCCCCAGCCCCTAGATAGATGCCTGTGGTCCACCCCCCGCCGCACACCTTGCGCACACGAATCTCTCCCCTTACTCAATCTGTTGCAAGGTTGCTTTTTATTCATATGGCATATATTTAATGAGTGCCTTCTAGGTGCCAGGTACCTTTGTAGGCTCTGGAGGTACAGTCAAGAACAGGCACACGAGTCCTCCTCCCTGGTGGAGCGCGCGTCTCAGCCGAAGAGCACTGATGTCAGGAATGTACGTCCCCAGCACCACACTGCGATGAGCGTATCTGTAAGGAAGGAAGGGCGCAGGCAGGAGGCAGAAAAGGCCGAGCTGTTTTCAGATTGCGGTGGGCCAGGACATCTCTCTGTGGAGGCGTCGTGGGGTGAGGACTGCAGGGAGCGGCAGCAGCGGGTGCAAAGGCCCTGGGGTTGGGTCAAGCAACGTTTGCACAAGGTGGGAAGACTCGGGTGGCAAGTGAAGGGGGGACAGTAGTGAGGACTGGGCAGAGACCGTGGGCAAGACTTTGGAGAAATTCTGAGCTTGGCAGGAAGTCACAAAGGTTCAGACCATAGGAGCCAGAGGAGACGCTGGGGATGATCCAGAGAGGAACTTGAGCAGACGGCAGCCTCATGAGAGAGAGGACTGGGTTTCGCCACCTCTCCCATCATGCCATGCTTCCAGCAGGGTGCAAGGCCTATGGCAGCATGCGGGGCCCGGATGCAGAGGGTACAGAGCTGGGAATGGAGGAGAACGGACCCTTCTTTCTCCACCTCCGTCCAGTGCCAGGTTCTCGGCAGTGGTTCCCAGAGGAGGGTTCTCAGCCCCAGCGCCATCTCCCTCCTGGAGCCACAGGGGTGCAGCACCCAAGACCCCATGTGAAACCCAGGCTCCGTGGGACTTGGCTGGAGACAGGGCTCTCAGGAGGTCGTCAAGGTCAAAACTGGCTATTGAGGGAAAGTCTTTCCAGAAAAGAAAGATCCTCTCTCTCTCATTCACCAGCGGTGACATCCCAGCATGAGCCCTGACGTCCATGAGGCTCTTTATCCATGTCAGACCCCCGCAGCACAGTCTCTGTGTACAACACACCACAGGAAGACGGAAACTGTTAGAACTGAGGTGAGGCCCTGTGACTTTCCACACGTGCTCCTCCCGGTCCTCCTGTACGGACACTTGGTGGAGCCTCTGAAGATCCAGTCTCCATTCTCAGGAAAGCCTTTTCTGGTCTACGTTAGCAACTCGCTCATTCACCCCTCATCCATTCTGCCGCTCATTCACCCCACGCTCATCCATTCCCTCAGAACATGCGACACCCCAAAGAGTGGCAGTCCCCCCGCAGTTCTGGGTAACGCGGTCGCTGATGTGATGAGCTGGAATGAAGGATGTGTGACGTCACCTCCCGCTCCCGCACAGACCCCGCCCTCCGCACTGTTCACTCCTGCCTGGCGCAGAGCAGGGACTCAGGACGCAGCGGATGCACGGAGCCAGGTGTGCTGGCCCAGACCCGTCCCCTCGGTGCTCGGGGGGCTGAGGCAGGAGGATCATCACTGTGAGTTAAAGGCCAGCACGAACTACATACACAGTGAGACTGTGTTTCCAAAAACCCAAGTCTACAGGAGAGTGAATAGACAGAGGGACGGGTGGAGGAATGGACACAAAGCCTCCCAGGAAGGGCTGCTGGGAGCGGTCTGGGGGCCGCTCAGGTGGGGGCTCACGCACAGGCCCAGGTGAGCAGCGCTGTGATTACATCCCATTAAGCATGTGGTCGTGATTATAATAAGCACATGAGTTATGGCAAATGACATATGTTTCTTTAAAAAAAGGGAGGAAAGAAGGAGAGGAGGAAAAGAGACAGCAGCCCCCAAACGCCCACCAGCCTGTGGCTGAGGCCAGGTCCACCCGGCCGAGCTTCCTGTAACCCTGCGCATCGTGAGTGACCGGAAAGGACCGGGCGCGGGGTGGAGGGGGGAGCCCAACACAGGCTGGCGCGTCACCACAGAGACAGAGGCCCAGAGGGGGACACTGGGCAGTGCTGGCCGTGAGACTTAGCAGGAAGGAGCAGCCACCTCCGACACGTCTGTCAGGGGGCTCCTGGGGCCGCATCTCCTCCTGGAAGCCGTGGAACGGAGCACTTCTGGGAGGAGCCCAGCCTGACAGTGCAGAGCCCAATGGAGCACTCCTGGGAGGAGCCCAGCTTGACAGTGCAGAGCGGGTCGGCCAACAGATAGCGGAGGCTGATCCCTCCCGCGCCCATGACGGTGACAGTGACAGAGTCATATCCTCCCTCGCGGGCTTGGCCTCCTCTGCACTGTGCCGGTGGGGCGGGAGAGGAAGTGGGGGAGGACGCGGTATTCGGGGTCCTGTCCTGAGAACCCGCCGCCCGCAGAGTGATGGCCGCGGAGGGACCAAGCGAGAGATAAATAAGAACAGTCGGCGTGAGCCGGGCTCATCTTAACACTGAGCAGAGGGGCCTGGGCCCGACTTGAAAGGCTCAGGCCAAGATGGATGGGCTGCGCCCGGTGGGGGCGGCGGGTGCGGTTGATGAACGATGGGGTGTCGGGCTGGTCCCCGCCAGCTGAGAGGCCGACCTGGCCACCACTGGGACTTGCGCAGCCTCCGCCCGACCCACGGTCCTGCCGAGGATTTATGGCTTCGTTAGAGGCCCTTCCATCTGCCGGACTTTCCCTGCCGGGAGCGCGGGGTGTTGGCCCTTGGGTCCTGACTGGCTTCTGCCACAGCCACTCTGCGACCATCCTGCGGGGCCACGAGCTCCAGGTCCAGGGGTGCAGGGGGCCTCCTTCACCCAACCCCCCCTCACCTGGCAGCGCTCATTGCCCGGCCCTGCCACCCCAGCCTTGATGAGGCCGCCCACACCCGGCCTGAGCGGAGCCCCAGGAGGCAGAGCTAGGGGAGCAGGCTGCTTCCTCCAGCTGTGCTGAGTGGGGAGCTGCAGGTCTGGACAGGAAGAGGAACATGCAGGCGACTCCAGCCTGGCACCAAGGGATTGTGGTGGGCAGGACCTCGGCTTTCCTGGGACTTGGTCCGGGTCCAACAGCCCAGGGCTTTATTCTGCCAAAGGGAAGAGTCCCTGGGCAATGTTAGCCAGGGCCCCGACTTGGGTTTTGGGAGTTCCTGCCTGGAGCAGGGTTCCTGACTCATGAGTGTCTGAGCCTCCATTTTCTTGTCTGTAAAACGGTGAAGACAGAAATGGCAAAGTATTGAATGCAGAGCATAGCCCCCGCCGCTCAGCTGATCCTCCTGCCTCGGTCTCCCCGTGCTGGCATTACAGACGTGTGTCACCACTCCCAACTTCAGGGCCACCCCTGTCATGCTTCCATTCCCTGGCTCCTTTGTCAGCTGCTTCCTGCCAGCCTGAGCCAATTGGAGAGGTGGGCTGGAAGTTAGCGGGCAGCATCCTGGGCAGATTGCCCTGCCCCTCTGCTTTGGTGGCATCTTGGGCACGGCTGAGTCACTTCATGGCTCTAGCTGCTAATGGCAGCCCTATGCCAGACTGCAGTGCCAGTGCCTCACCCTTTGTCCCCAAGTGTCTTGCAGCTTCTGCCTCCAGTGGCCGTGCAGCAGTTCCAACACCTACGAAACTCCCTTTATTAAACTCTCCCTGTGGGAATCCTCTGGCTGACACCCAATTTCCCAGCCCGGTCTTCATCCATGGTGGCACCAGCATTCAGAAGGCTGAGGCAGGAAGATCACTGCCAGTGGACGCTCAGCTTGAGCTACATAGTGAGCTCAGGACCAGGATAACCTACACAGCAAGACCCTGCCTCAAAAAAAACTCAGGACACAGATACATAAAGAATCAGCCAGCCTTCGGGGCTGCAAGGACAGACACCCAGGGGTGTCTGGTTGTCACTGGGTCTGGCCCTGGGCTTTGTGCAACCCCGGGCCTTCACCTCCCAGCAGGGTGTGACTGACTCACGCTGTGGGGGAGGACAGGAAGCCCGGGCCGTGACTGGGACCTGGGCCTGCTATCCTGTCCGGAGCTGCCATTTGCAGGATCCCCGGGTCACCTCGCCCTGGTGTGGATCCCAGAGCCGCCTCTGCCTCTGAATTCCACCGTCCGGATCAGGTCACCGCCCAGCTGTCTGTCCCAGCGTCAGTGTCAGCAGAAAGCACTACCCTGGGCCAAACCACTATCTCTGTGGACTGTGACCACCCCCTAAAGCTAATGGGTGTTTCTGGGGTGAGCAGCCCTGCGGAGGTGCTGGGGGCCCTGGGCAGGGGCGGAAGGAGAAGGGCTCAGACTCCAGGACATCTGGGATGGGGAGGCATGCGATGCTCCGGAGGTGGCAAGGGATGCGGCCTGGCTGGAACCCGCGGGGGCGCCAGCACGTCCCAGCCCAGGTGGGGAGACTGCGGCCGGGAGGGTTTGTGTACACTCCCGAGGCCCTGAGACTGCAGAGGAGTGGTTGTGAAGCCCTGTCGAGAGTAAGGCTGGCCTTGCAGAGCCCAAGAAGTGAGTGCTCTGGTCGCCTCCTTTTAGAAGAGGAAACTGGGCTCCTCTCCCACCCACAGCACTACAGCAGCACCAGGGCTTCCGGCCATGGATCCAGAGCTGCTTTGGCGCCACCCTTGCCTTCTTGGGAGGTGGCCGTGCTCTGAGCTCTATGACCCCGGGCCTCAGCGGCACTCCTCGGTCTCCGTCCCCCTTTCCTGCCCCACTGTGGGGTGCAGAGTCTGAACCCAGCTACTGTTTTCAGGTATCACCACCCCAGCCTAGGCCTGGTCTCCCTGTTGCTCATCTCAGCGCCCCCAAACTTCCTCTCTACAGAATTCATTCATTCATTCATTCGCTTGTCCAGGACTCACTGAGTCCCCCTGCTGGCCAGAGGGGGGTTGAACACAGGATGTCGCTGTGACCCCTGTCATGCTAGTTCCCCTCTAGCAGGGAAGAGGGAAAGCCAACTCAGCACACAAGATTTCATGGTAATACTTCTGCTGCTTAGAAAGAGAAACAGAAAAGAGTCGAGGCTGGGACGGAGTTTAAGATTTGGGGCCCTGGAACGGACACGCGGGCACGGTGGCGTCTCGCCCCGCGACTTCATCATGCTCGCACGTTCTAATGTCTGTCCTTCCTGCAAGGCTCTTGCTCCACGAGCGCAAAGTATTTGCTAGTGTCGACCCTGAACTGATCATCTCACCCCATCCGCAGCTTCAGAGTCACGATGCGCCTTGGCAGTGCTGCCCCCTAGAGGCGAGGCCGCCTCACCCTCGGGCGTCTGATCTACACCGACTGGGTCTCTCCGTCCTGGCCAGGCCCGGCCGGCGTGCCCCCTCCCCTGCCCTCCACCCCAGCAGGCGCAGTGAGCCAGACCCAGCCCTCCCCCGCCCGAACGCAGAAGGGGAGCTGCAGGCTGAGCCCCGCGCCCCCATCTCCGCCCCAGCCCCGCGGGGAGCCGGCCCTGCTCTCAGCCTGTCAGTCAGACTCAGCTGCTTGGAAGTTCAAGCGTGGCCAAAAGGAAGCAGATTTCAAAACACACCTCTGCCTGCCCTGGCCTCCTCCTCCTCCTCTTTCTCGTCTGCCTCGGCCCTCCCCGAGGTGAGCTCGGCCTCAGGGCCCTGCCTCCTCAGGGGCAGACCTGGGCGGAGGCCAGGGGGGCAGGCTGTGGGGGGACAGTTGTCCCTGCTCCAGTGCTGGGGGCGGGGGCAGGTGACAGAGAAGGGCTGAGGCCCGCAGGTCAGCAAGGTCTTCTCCCTTCGCTGTCCTTGCTAGGGTTTTCTGGGTTTTGTTTTTTCTTTTTTTGACAGTCTCACTATGTAGCCAGGCTGGGCTCACACTCAAGGAGATCCTCCTGCCTCAGCCTCCTGATTGTTGGCATTGCCGGTGAGAGGTAGGAGGGGAGGTAAAGCAGAAAGCAGAGACACTGGCTTCCTTGCTGGACTGCACCCAGCTGCTGTGTTGAGATGAGCTGCTGCCCTCCCCTGAGGACCACCTCCTGGACCTTCGCATCCTCTACAGTTTCATCAGGCCAATGTTCCCTCAAATATGACAACACCCCACCCTCGGCCCAGCATCCATACCCAGCGCAGGTGTGAGGTCACTGAGCTGCTGGCTGCTAGGAAACAGGACTCCACCTCTTTGTGCCTCAGTCTCCCCACGTGGACAGTGAACATGGCCCTCCAGCCTGGAGAGGGCTGGGTGGCAGTTCCCTTCTGCCAGCTGGTCCCCAAGTGTCTCGGGCTGAATAATCCGGGGAGGGGGAGAGGGAGTCAGTGTGACTTCAGCTCAAGTTAGAGGCCGGGCAGAGCTGACCTCCACATCCACAATGGGAAACTGAGGCATGGGGTCAAGCCCAGAGGTGCTCAGGGCCAGGATGGCGCAGGAAAGGCCTGGTCCCGTGAGGGAGGAGCAGGGCGGAGCATGGGGGGTGGGCCCAACTCGGGCCTGCGCCTGGCTCTGCCTTTACCACCTTGGAGTCCAGGTCTCCCAGCCTCCTTCCTCCCAGTCCGACCGGAAGACTGAGCGCAGAGGCCCAGCTGATCAGAGGCCTGAGGTGTGGGCCCAGGAGAAGGCCACTGTCCACCTCTGCTCTGTCTCCCTGAGGTCCCAGCAGCCCAGGCCCTGGGTCCCTAAGGATGTCCATGGCCCCCACTGCCTTTCCCGGAGTCCCTGCTCTCCCCAGGCTGGATATGGGGTTCCAGGTCCCCCCAGAACTCTGTCCTGAGCCCTGGGAAGGGTGCTGAGCCCATCACCTGCTGCCCACATGCTCAGGGAGACAGCTCCATCACAAGGACAAAGTCACTGGGCTGGGAGGTTGTGTTCTGCCCCGCCCCCCAGCACCACATAGAATAAACCAAAATGCTTGTCTCCGAGCCTCCTTGGACAGGAGGAAGATGGGAGAGAGAGTAGAGCCAGAAGTGACCTCCTGACCCAGTCCCAGGCCTCAGTTTCCCCATCTGTCCAGCAGGAGCCTCATGTCTGACCAGCACATAGCCACAGTTATTCCTGTCCAGGCTTCCTGGTCTTTGCCTTGTCCACTGTCTCCCTACATAACCCTGCTTAGTGAATATGAGTCTTTAAATAAATGTGCTTTTTTTCTAATTAAATGCATTTATTTTAAGAGGAAATTTTATATCACCCCTGCAAATCAAAAAATAACTTAGTATCTCTGCCATATTAAATAAAACATAGCCAGAAAAATAAACAAAATGAAAACAATGTTATTATCATCCCCAGAAAGCATGCCCATTGGCGGCTGTACGGGTGCCCTGCCCAATCCTCGGCTCCTCCACCTGACAAACGTCCCCTGAGCTCTGTCCCTGTGCAGAGACATCCCACAGCTGGAGAGAGCTGTGGAAAAAAAACAGACACTGGCTGTCTGTGGTGGCACACCTACAATCCCAGTTGAGAATGGGAGGCTGAGGCAGGAGGATCACTGAGAGTTTGAGGCCAGCGTGGGCTACACAGTAAATGCAGCAGCAAAGGCAGAGCCCCAGACCCTCCCTCCAGAGGCCGGGCAAGGACAGAGCCAAAGTGTAGGGTTGTGACTGCATGCCGACCCGGATGCGCTGGCACAGAGCCCCCTGTGGCACTGTCTCCTCTTCAGCACTGCCACACACAGAAAGCTGATGAACTGAGTTGCATCTGCTCTGTCGGGGAGCCCGAGGGCAGTCGCGCCCTCTCTGGGCCTCGGTTTCCCAGAGCGTACAGCCTGTGGCAACCTGTGACAGGAGATTAGATGGGGCTCCGTATCCTCAATGGTGCCTCTTTGAGAAGGGGCCCTGGACCCGCTACCCGGTGTGTGTCGCTCTGGAGGGAGGTTCTCTCTGGAGGGAAGTGCAAAGGTCCTGGGGCAGGTACCACCCTGGCTCCAAAAATGCTAGAAAGGAGCTGCGAGCAGCACCACGGTGAACCAGGAAGGAGAAATGAGCAGGGACAAGGCCCCCAGGGCCAGCAGGCATGAGGGCAGGCGTGGGCAAGGCACCTCCAGGCCAAGGTGGGGTGGCATTTTCATCGTCACTGGATAATTTCGAGTCCTGAGGGGATGGACTTCAGCGTTGGAGGAGGGGACAGCACTGGTGTCCAGGTGACATGGCCAGGTGTTTGGTGCCAAGCGTGGATGGAAGAGTCATCTGCAGGGACAGTGACAGGGTCTGGGATGGAGGCGCCTGTGTGCCAGGAAGTCTGGGCGCCTTGTGAATACTAATCTCTAAAGACATGTTGCTTGAAAGGCCAGGCCTGGTCCTGAGTACTCGGTGCCAGCACAGGACTGAGGAGCCCGGGTAATCCCCAATGTGGCCACCAGGTGGCAGCGTTCCCGAGAGCCCAGAAGCCTTGGGTCGAAGTTGGGAGCTGAGGCCACAGCAGGGGGACCGGACGGGACACACACACACACACACACACACACACACACACACACACACACACACACCTCTTCCCGGCTTGCGCAGTGCTCAACCTGACCTCCCAGCACCTGGATACAGCGTACAGGAGGCTCTTCTGAGCTACACAGCCAGGGCGTCCTCAGAGCACGGGCTGGTGCATTCTTCATTTTATTTCCACTCAGAGCATATGGGAGCTGCAGATGCCCCTGGCTTCCCTGGCCAACGCAGTAGTTGGTTTAAAGCATTCACAGTAAGCCGGTGTAATAAGTAGCTCATATGCGTAATATCAGCTTGGGGAGGCTGAGGCAGGAAGACTGTAAGTTTGAGAGCAGCCTGGGCAAGTTAGCAATTTAGTAAGACTCTCTCAAAATTTAAATAAGTAGGGCTGGGGAGTTAGCTCAGTGGTTCCAGCTTCTGTCTTGCAAGCGCAAGGGCCCGGGTATGATTCCCCGGTTACCACATACCATACTGGGCGTGGAGACTCACGCCCAGCAGCAACCGGCACCACATACCACAGTGCCGGGCGTGGTGGCTCACGCCCGCTGGCCTGTAATCCCAGCACTCGGGAGGCAGAGGCAGGAGGATTGCTGTGATGTGAGTTTGAGGCTGAGCTCAGGGCCAGCCTGAACCACAAAAGCGAGACCCTGTCTCAAAAAACCTAAAAAAAAAAAAAAATTAAATAAGTAAATAAATAAATAGTGCTTGAGTACAGCCCAGTGTGAAGGCCCTGGGTTCAACCCTTTACAGAGCAATCCACCAAATCTAGACAAGATAAACCAGATTTGGTGACATGTACCTGTATTTCCAGCTATTCAGGAGGCTGAGGCAGGAAGACCACAGTTTTGAAGACAGTGTGAGAAATTTAGGAAAACCCTGTCTCAAAAACAAAAAACAAAAAACAGAAACAACCAAAAAATCCACAAGCCAACAACAAAAATAGACAAGAAAGCAAGAAAAGAAATTCAGCAACATCCAGCGTCTTGGTACAGCAACATTGCTCCCACTCCCGCCCTTTAGCGGGAAGGAAACGGACTCAGAGAAGCGAAGGGGTCTCCCGGGGCCCCCGCCAGGGACTAAAACACAAGCCTTGAGCCTGCGAGACCCCAGACCCGCGCTGCCCCGGCCAGCGTCCCTGAGCTTCTGTCTGTGCCCCGGACCGCGCTACAGCGCCGCGCCACCTAGTGGACGCCGGGAGGTGCGCAGCCGGGTTTGGAGGCTGGGCCTTTCGATTCCAGGCAAGGTTTGAAGGGAGACTTGGAAAGATCCGGGCCCCTAATAAAGCCCGGGTGGGCACAGTCCTAAGTGGGGACTCACGAATCTTCGCTGGACTCCTAAGGGGCAGCGCTGTTGTCAGCTCCGTCTCACAGATGAAATGAGGGACAGAGAAGGTGTGCAGCTCGGCCAGGGTCACACAGCTCGACAGATGCTGGCTGGCTCTGAGGTCCAGCAGGACCCGCTGGATCTGACTGTCACACGGCTGCGTCCTGTGCAAGTCTGGCGGCAGCAGGGAGAGGTAGAGGCAGGCAAAGGCCAGGAGGGTGCGAAGGACACTGCAGAACCGTGGGCGGGGGCGTGGATTGGACTGGAGATGCAGACGGGCACAGACCCTGCGCCTGCACCGAGGCTGGACCTCTGGGGCCCCGCAGGACGTGTTCCCGGGACAGGCCACACGGCCGGTGTGCTTTGTGAGGTCGCAGCACCGCGTGGCCGTGACTTTACCCAGGAGGGAGATGAGAGGCGCTTGGGGTCGGGTGGGCAAGCGGGGGGTTGGGAGGACAGCACCGTTCCTCGGCCTGGCCCGCGGGGATCGGCTCTCCGCCTCTTCCGCGGTGCACTGAGCACTCGGGACACCAGAGGGCAACAAACGCTCGCTCCGAGGAGAAGCGCAGGGGCGACTTTCTCGTGTCGCTCTCTCCTCTCCCTTCTCTCTCCCTTCCCGCGTCGGGTAAAGTGACTTGGGACACAGCCAACCAGCCCCTGCGTCAGAGGAGGGCTGGGCACCCCGCGCCTTTGCTGGGAGGTCACAGGGCAGAGGGAAAGCGCAGGGCGCCCCGTCCTGCTGCCGAGGTCGGCCTGGTCTCGGGCTCCGCGGAGCGTCCACGAGGCCACGGTCCCCGTGTTTCCTGAACGAACCCAGATGGCAGGCCCGACACAGAAGCAACGGGAGGAGGCTGGGGCGAGGGCAGCGGCGGGGACTGCGGTCAGCCGGAGGAGCAGCTTCGGCTAGGGTCCAGGCGGCTGTCCACTCACATCCAGATGTTTGCCTGTCCCAGAAACCATCGCACAAATGCTCACGTATGGAATTTCCCAATGCGTAGCTGCCGGCAAAACATGAAACTTTTTCAATTCGGCATCGTCCCTTTCCAAAAGGAGACAGCTAAGCTCTCGATGGTAGCTTTGAACTTCTTGGAATCTTCTTGCCTCAGCTTCCTACATAGCTAGCAGCGATACAGGTGTGCAACACCGTGTCTTATGCTCACTGCTTTAAATAATTACTTATTTAAAAATCTGGCTTTGTGTAAACTTCATAATATGCAAATAACTAGTAAAATGGTGGATATTAAATCAACTAAATTAATATATATTGGAAGGTAAGCTCATGGCTTAGCTGGGATGCTCCTCCCCCACCATGAGGCTGAACAGGTCCTCCAAGAAGAAAAGAATAGGTGTAACAAGAAATTATGGAGAGGGGATGTCATTTAATAGTTTCGAGTGATGACCCAAGTACAGAAGTTGTGAAATACGTTAATAAATACGCTTTATAATGTGTAAAATGCTACAATGACTGTGTGACAGTTAACCGCGATTGTCAACTTGATTGACTTGACAGCTGGATTAGCAAAGCGCAAGTACTGGTCCCAGTGACAAAGTGACTAATACAAACTACTCTGCAGACTAGTTTTCTGTGCTCACAGGGGACAGCTGATGTTCCCTATGCTTCGTGGAGGCAGCCATTATTACTGTTGCTTTGCTATGGCAATGTGGGCTGGGGCTTCCCCCTGGCTAAGGCTCCCGAGGCTGGACAGGCGGGTGAGCTGCAGGCAGCCAAGCAGATCCAGAGGGTCTCTGCTCAGTGAGTCAGACAGGGAAGAGCCGGACTCAGCCTCTCTGTGGAAACCCGGCCTGGCCCAGCCTCTGCCAGTCACAGACAGGCCCTGCTGAGGCCTTTGGCTAGAAACGGGGTTGCCTTCCAATGCAGGAAGAGTCGCTCTGGGCCTGTGCCTGGGAAGAGGCAGGAGTCTGGATCTTCGCTCCAGCAGGGAGCTCTCCACCCCGGGAGGAGGCGCAGTTTGCATCTTTCCCTGGGAGCTTTGCTTTTGCTACTGAGGAAGAGTGGCCTATCAGCAATCAGCATTGTTTGCTGTGAGTAACCTTAGGTGATGGACTCCTACCCTAGGTAGCCATCTGCAGCTGGCTGTCAAAATAGCACAGGCCTCATTGGCATCCCCAGGAGTGAATGAAGGTGGCTCAAGGTCAGGACTTTCAAGAAAGGACCCAGGGATGGTGGTGCTGTAATCCCAGCACTCGGGAGGCTGAGACAGGAGGATTGTCCCAAGTTTGAGGCCAGCCTGGACCAAATAGTGAGAACTGTCTCCAAATAAACCAAATAAAAAGACTGGGGATTTAGCTCAGTGGTTCCAGCACTGCCTTGAAAGTGCAAGGACCCAAGTTCGATTCCCATAACCACATACCATACTGGGCATGGAGACTCACCCCCAGTAGCAACCAGCACCACATACCACAGTGCCGGGCGTGGTGGCTCACACCTGTAATCTCAGCACTCGGGAGGCAGAGGCAGGAGGATTGCTGTGATGTGAGTTTAAGGCTGAGCTTAGGGTCAGCCTGAACTACAAAGTGAGACCCTGTCTGGAAAAAAATAAAAAACAAAAGAAAGAAAAATAGGCCTTGGGATTTAGCTCAGTGGTTACTACACCTGTCTTGTAAGCACAAGGGTCTGAGTTTGATCCCCAATATTGCTTTAAAAAAAAGAGTGTTAATGGATGGGAAGGAGGTTCAACTTCTATGCTCAGAATTGAAGACCCATCTTTTTTACTTTAAAGCCACTTAAATTCGGACTCCCAAGTCCTATCAGAGGAGATTGGGCTGCACACTGCTCAGAGCCCTGGACACCTTTCCACAGGCACAGCAGGGCAGGGCGTGGCCCTGGAAGGCCGGGTCTGGGGCTGCATCAGCCCGAGCCTGGCCGTGGACCAGCTGGACAGAGTCTCTGGTGTTCTGGACCCTGCGGAGCGATGGAGACAGGATGTGAGCTCAGGGCTTGTCCTCTGTGAAGGAATCTCCCTGCTCGACCCCCACACTGGCCCACAGGGTGACCTGTGGTGCTCCACGCCTGGCAGCCCTACTAGGACAGGGGCCCTGGGGTCCCCACCACTGGCTGAACTCCACACCCATAGGAGCAGCTCCAAGAGGAGCCTCCATCCCCTGAGAGCCAGCTGCCAAGGCCAGAGGGCAGGTGAGTCTCGGTGGCTGCCGAGACCAGCCACTGCACACATGTGGGTGAAGCAACTCAGCGCCAACACCCTGTTGTGGATTTGGTTTGACGTGGACCCCCAGGGTTCCTGCTCTGATGAATTAAGAGGGTGCAAACTAAAACCACTGTGATGCAGAGGCTGAGCTTTAGGTGGGGATTAGGATGAACTCGGGAGGGTGGAGCCCCCATGATACAAGGCCCCCATGACCCAGGAGGCTGAGTCAGGAGGATCTCTGGAAGTTAAGACCAGCCTAGGCTACACAGTGAGCTCAAGGCCACCCTGGGTGAGATAGCTGAACTACACAACAAACAAACAAAACCAACCAACCAAACAAACAAAACCTGCTGCAAGGGAGATGCTAAAAGGGAGATGAAGGTGTACATCCCCCTGCCACATGATGTCCTATACGACTTTGAGGTCCTGCTAGTAAGTAACATTAGATATGAACCTCAATCCTGGACCTTCAGAACCAGGAACACCCAATAAACCTTTTTTTCTTTATGAAGTTACCTACCCCAGGGATTCTGTTATAGCAATGTCAAGTGTCCCACTGTGGGAAGGTCACTCCAAGGTGGAAAGGATTCCTCAGCCCAACTTGCACAACGTGGCAGTTGTTTTACTGGAAAGAAAACATGCGGTATTTGAGCAGCGACTGAAGACATCACGAGCACCGTCTCTTTTCATCCCCTACAGCCGCAGAGTGGTATTTTCTTCTTCCTGATCAGACTCATGCCGGAGGGTTGAAGTCCTGGGAGGCTGCCAGGAGGGCGCCTAGGTTGGGCAACGCTCAGACCTCCCTCATTTCTTCACCGCTGATTCTCCAACTCCAGCTTGGAGCATCTCAAGTTTGAGCCCAGCCTGGGGAACTTAACATCTCAGAGGAGACTCTCACAAAAGAAAAAAGGGCTCAGAATGTAGCTTAGTATGAAGTCCCTGGTTTAATTCCAAGGATCAGAGTTTTCAGTGGGGAGTTTGGGTTTCAGAGGACTTGGCCCAGCAAGGTCCCAGATAAATAAGGGCAATTCGGACCCAGGACCAGACTCTGAGAGCCGTTGTGCAGGGCGGGATCTGGCTTCCTGCCCTACTGTGCCCATGTGAAGCAGGCCAGGTCACAGCCCTTCCCACAGACTGGTTGTGGGATCCAGTGAGATAATGGGGTGAAAGAGCTTCGTCAGCTGTGGTGCAGGCTCCAGCTCTGGTCACCCGCCAGCTCCCCTGCCCCGGGGCCAGTCTCTGGAGTCGGACTGCCCGTGGGACAGAGTCATCAGCAAGACACATCCTGCAGCCACCAAATGGGGCCACTTCTGCCCAGGGACAGAGCGGGCTGGAGCCCTCCTCCCCCGCCTCCGGCAGCCTCTGCCATCCCACTGGCCCCAGGCCACTTGCCCAGGGGCCGGCCCAGGCAGGCTGGGCAACATCAAGCCCATGACTCAGGGCTTGGGCTGGAGGTGTTGTTACCCGCCTCCGGGTGACTCCCAGCCCACAGCAGCCCACTCTGAGCCTTGGCGTGCCACGTCAATAAAACAGGGGCCACAGGAGAGTGGAAACTCAAAGGTCACTGTTTCTACAGCCCTGGCCCAGAGCTTGGCCCGGATCATGCATGGAAGCTGTCAGTATTTTCAGAAAAGACCTCCTGATCTGGGCCGGGACTTGGAACACAACCGCTCCCACGCTATTCTCTCTGCACCCGGATGCCCCTGCCCTGGAATGTGGCGTGGGGCCCTGGCCTGCTGCCCTGAGCTGGGGCTGCCAGGATAGAGACGCCAGCCTGAGGGGCAGGGTAGGCCTAGCACAGAGGACCCTGGTGGCCTAGGAGCCGCCTGGCAAGGGAGAGGGAGGCCTATGGGGGCGGGACCGTTATTAGGGCTTGTGTGGGCAGGACGGGGGACGCGTCGCAGGGCAGAGTACAAGGCCGGCAGGCGGGTCTGAAGGATACCAGACCGAGGCCATGGAAGGGGCGGAGCCGTCCAGGGGGAGCGGCCGGGGCGGGGCTCTCTGGGCGGGACTGGACGGAGTCTGGTATTGTTAGAACTAAGCTGCCTCCAATAGTGTGTGGGGGCGTGGTCTGGGCGTGGCCTTCAGTGGGCGGGGCCCGTCCGTAGCCGTTGTTCCCCGACGGCCTCAGAGACCGCAGAGTGACCCAAACTGAGAGCTGCGCAGTTGGTCTGCGGCGCGAGCGGGCTACGCCGGATTTGCTTGCAGCGCAGAGCAAAAAGCAGAGCCAGCAGGTGAGAAAGAGGTCCGGGATAGCCGGGTTGGAGCTCAGAAACAAAGTTTTTGTTTCCACTTCCGCAGCCAGCTCTGGCCGCTTTCTTTCTTGCAACAAGTGACAGAGGAGGACAGCTGGTGGGTGGGACAGAGCATTGGCCTCCGAGTCCGGTGCCCCCGAGTCTCCTGCCTTGCTACACACCAGCTGCAAAGCTCTGGGCTCGGCCGCTCCTGGCCCTGGGCCTCCTGGGTTCCTCGAGGAGGAAATGGGCTAGGTGAGCTCCCAGGAGTCCAGAAGGTGGCCCTGGTAGTCGAGAAGGACATAGCTAACCCACCGATGCCACCAGATGCAGTCGCACTGCTCTGCCCCAGTATCTCTCCGGCCAGAAGGGTCTCACAAAGCCACTACTTCAAGATCAGTAGTGGGGGGGGGGCTCTAACCCATGAACCCTGGGGAGGCGATCTGAGGGCCCGGAGCTTCTGTGCCCTCCTCCTCCCAGGTGCTGACAGCTCCCTGTGGGCTGGGACTTCCAGTGGAAATTCATCGGGGCTTTTCTAGTAGCTGCTGAGGGGCCCGGGGGGCAGGAAGGAGAAATGCTTATGGGGCAAGAAGGGAGGGAGAGGGAAACTCCCCCCAGACTTGGGCCCTGAGTCAAGTCCAGGCCCCTGGCCTTCTACGACAGCCCCAGGCTTCTCTCTGGAGGCTAGAGACTCTGTCCCTTTTGGTGGTGGCTGGCTCATCCCTAACCACCAACCACAGCAGCTGGGAGACGAGGTGTGTGGTCAGCGGCTTGGGTTTTGGGACCAAACTGACTTGGGTCCCACCCCTCCCTCTCTAACCTCGGTTTCCTGGTCTGTGAGTAATGACAGAAGCTGAAGTTGTAGTCACATGCGACAGAATAAAGCATGCAGTGTGCCTAGCAAGGTGCCATTGCTGGAGAGGCCTCGGTAACAGCTGTTCTGATGTGGATGGGGGACACTTACCTCCTCATCTGATCACCTGCCACCAACAGCACTGTTCGTTTGGGTTTGGGGAGAGTCACTTGAACTGAAGCCTGGCTGTTTTGCATCATGTTTGAAGGTGGAGGGTTTTCCACAATTCAACCAAAACCTGTTTACTGCACACCTTCGAGACAGGAGACAGTTGGGGGTGCAGCTGTGAGGCATATCAGCTGCCTGTGCCCTCATCCTGAGCTGCTCACAGCGCGGCTCCCTGTCCCCCTGGGAGGCCCTCACATGCAGGCTCCGGGCCAGATTGGCGCTCCAGGGTCTGTCTTGCCCAGGTGGCAGACTCCAGTGATTCCACTGCATGGGAACCCAGTGCCCGTCTGAGCAGGGCTGGGCACAAGGGACACTGAAGTGTTGTTTGGCCGCTGCGTGGTAGGGGAAGTGTGCTCCACCACACCGTGGAGCTGTGGGAGGGACCATCGGACAGTGCCATGGAAGGCTGTGCCATGTGACAGAGATGGGGTGCATGTTAATGTAGGGCAGGGGTGTGGGGCGAGGCCTGGGCAGGCCTTTCTGCCTGGGCTCACCAGGACTAGTTGGCCATGGATTGATGTGGGTGCTCCATCGCCTGTCCAGGGCTTTCAGGACCATTGGATGGGTGGGGGGAGGCAGAGGGCTCAGTAGGCAGTGCCCATATATGGTATGCATTGCAAACAGTAAGGGCCAGTGGGAGCCAGTGATGCCCCCTCGAGCTGTTTACCATATGGGCACTGCTCCAGTGATACACCAGGACGCTCATGCAAGATATGAGGTGGGAGGGCTTCAGGGGTGTGCAGGGCCTAAAGGACTACAGAATTGAGGCAGCCTGAGCAAAGATAGTGCCTCTGGCAGAGGAGGGAAGGGATCGCCTGTCCCAGAGCTTCTCAGAAAACTGCTAGGCGATCAGGCCAGGTGGACTCTGGATCCTCAGGGTAGGCAAAGTGGGAACAGTAGGTAAGCAGTTCGTGGAGGTCCTTGTATGCCAAGGCAAGAAGTTTGCATTTGAGTTGCAGGAAAGGGGAGTCGCGGGAGGTTT